>ML349487.1:41269-52520 GCA_005239505.1 Nicotiana paniculata | reverse complement strand
ATATATATATATATATATATATAGTTGCCTAATCAGGTTAAAATTAAATGAGAAACTAGTGGTACCTAATGCTTATTATATTGCAACTAATTAAGTTACACAATAAACACAGAAACTGACTCAATTAAACAGAATTATTAATTAGCTTTGTCGCATTCCCATTGGATGGCTATACCATGGTCACATGAGTAATAATTAAGATACGTAGCTCACAATAATTAATGGATTATAACATTTCAAGAAAAAAAGTTGTGCAATATATATAGTTGCACCTATATATGTATCGATCACTGAAATTTATATATAAATACAACTTCCAAAATATTCTTTTTCGATTTTCACTTTAAATATTTCTTTTAACTTCAACCAAATGTTATCTAAAACTAATACAAGTATCTCTTGATTCCTCGTTGTCGGGCCGGCTTGAAAGTAGGCTACCTCTTCACCTTTTGCCTATCTCACTTTTTTTCTTCAGTCGGTGAACGTAACTGACCGTATCTCAAATCGATACATGTGAACAAGTAAAGTATACTAAGGCGCTTGAAAAAACCATGTCGAAGCAACTTTTTCTTTCAATATGTCCAAAAGTAAAATTGAAATGGATTGATGCAATAGGCCTCTGTATGAACAGTAGAAAAAAACTGCTGAATATAATTGTGCAGTACGTATTAGATTGAGTCTACGTCTTGATAGTTGGCTATGTTAAATTTCAAATAATTTGACCAACTCCAGTTTTGCCAATAATTAGGTCCACTTGTGATATATTATATATAGTATATGTATAAATACTTTGGGGAATTATTAACGTGTCCTACCTTCTAACCAAGGTTGTTATATGTGTCTTGTTATAATCTCATATACTAATCATTTAAGAGCGTAACATAGGCACATTCAGAATTTAAATTTATAAATTTTTAGCATTGAACCCATTATAATCTTAAAGTTATGGGTTCATCTCTATTATTCATTGCAATTCTGAGAAATCTTTACGCATGAATTTATGCTCCACATCAAAAGTTATGAGTTCAATTGAACCCATATTCAGTGGCGAAGCCACACGGTGAGAAGGGTGGTCAACTGACCACCCTTCGTCAAAAAATTGCACTGTATACGTAGGTAAAATATTACGTTTTAGAGGTATATAATTCATGTTGAACATCCTTTGTTGAAAATTTGTTTTACTTCTTTTAAATTTAAACACCCTTAAAAGAATTTCTAGCTTCGTCACTGCCCGTACCTATAACCTTACATCCGCCCTGGTGTAACTTATATACACTCACATGCTAAATAACTTTTACACTATTCTTTCACATTTACCTTCAGTAGGTAAGCTTTTCTGGAACAGGTAAGTTACGTTACCTTATTTTTAAGATTATAAGTTTCACTTTTTTTATGGGGTTAACTTTTTATAAGAGAACCTGATAATTAAAATATTTATGTTATCGGTCTATACAAGTCCTCTAATATACAACCCTCCCCCCAAAACCCCTTACAAGTTTGGATATACAGTTAAACCTTTCTATAACAATCTTGTTTGTTCTGAATATTTTTAAATGTTATAACAAAATATTATTATAGAAAACATATATTATAACATAATATAAAAATTGATTCTGAAAGCAAAATTTTGTTATATAAAAATATTGTTATAGAAATAACTGACCGTAAAAATACACTAAAGGCTCAAAATTTCGTGAGTTGCCTAAAACATATTGACCAAAACCTAAGAGTACTTTTGAGTTTCCTGCCATACATATTGTATAAAATATTAAAAAGAAATAAGCTTGTTGTAGACGCAAGTATACATAAAATACGATACGGCTCTTTCCAAATTCCAACTAATTTTAGGTGTTGTGGAATTCAACATATAGGTATCGAAAAAAGAAAAATAAAAGACTTCAACATATAGGTGCTAAAATCACTGTTTATGAGTCAATGTATATGTCGTTCTTAGTGTCAATTCCCTGCCCCATCATTCTAAAATTATTTTCAACTACTTGTTTTCTGTTTCTTCGTAAGAAAATGATGTAACTTCATTGTTTCTTTTTCTTGGTAACCACCAAAATCTTGTTTCTTAACTAGTCATTATCAGTAGCAAAGCCAGAAAATTTAATAAGCGTGTTCGAATTTTTGAACGCCCTTTACTTGTGGACTATGCAAAGGTGTTGAAAGTCTATTTTTAATCAATAACAAATAATATTTTACTTTATACGTAGTATAATTTTTCTTTAAAAGGTAGTCAGTTGACCACCTTTGGACCAACATAGCATCGTCCCTGGTCATTATCGATAGAAGATTAATAATATGGTAAGTTTCTCAAGTCCTTTGCTATAAGACTACGTACCTGGTCTGAACTGAATGATGCAACAGTTTATAATTCAAATGAAAGAGATAAGATGGTTAGATTAAGATGTGTTAATCAAGATTGAAAAGATTAACGACAACACATGTATAGTGGCTAGTATTTGTCATGCAAAGTGCATTAAACATATATTATGTAACTGCCTGTTGTGAGTGTAATTACAAACATAAGCGTTCTCATTTATCAATTCTTGCCTCCATTTGGTCATATATGCATTAGTCTTTATCCAAATTATACGTCTTGATTTGAAAGACGACCAAGTAATAAGACGTTAATTAATGACGAATACATTGCACCCTACCCAGGATTTTCTATTTTTGCAACTTGTTTAACTAGTACAATCTCTCTCACGTAAGAGTTAACGAACTAATTAACAAATAATTAATTCTCTGAAAACTGCACTTATTTACTTTTTGTTTTTTATTATAAAAAAAACATCCAGCGGTCGTGGGATGTCCCTTTTCGTAGTAGGGTTTCAAACCACGCCTCCTTTGTTATGATATGCTATATTTCTCCTTTTTATTTCAAAGGTGAATACCATAAGTCAGTTTGTGGATCGCGATTTCAGAATTGACCCCTTGCCTTATTTATTAACGAGTACATAATTGGTGGGAAATACTACTTAAGCTTCAGTTCCAAAATTTATCGTTTGCATAAGAGGAAAAATAAGATAAAAAGCTTTACACAATAATAAAGCTAGTAACTAGATAGACGTAATCTGTGATCTCAGCACAAGCATTTTACACTTTATTTATTTTTAAGGGAAGTGATTATTTGATATTATTAATATTGAAGTTTGTTTGGTTCCGTTTCTTGGAAACTCTTTCTAAATACGTCGATACTCATTTACTAGTTCTGATGTACCATCCAGGCAAGAATATTATTGAATTATTCTTGATTAATATTTAAATCAAGGTCATATACAAAATTAAGAATTTTTAATTCCACAGGGTTACGTTCTCATACTTACATAGGCATCTTGCTATTTGCTAATATCCAATAGTTTCGTGTCTGAGAAAATCATTTTAAATATGGGAATGCCTATGTCATCACAAATGATTCCTTACCAAATTATGCCGTGAGAGATTAAAAATACCAAAATAAAATCTGATTCAAAATAGAAGAAAATCTAACGATTTTGACCTCTATGGATAATTTAATATGAAGATTAATTGTGACAGTTAATGTGTTTCCTAGCAGAGCCATATCAGGATACGAAGCTTATGGTTCGGAATTTCAATCCTTTTAAATTATTGAGTTTTAAATTAATAATTTATGTATAATTTAATAGATTTTTAAGATAAATTTAAGATTAAATTAAAGTTACTGAGTTCGGTCGAACCCGTAATCGAAAAGCTATATAGTTCCGCCACTGTTTCCTAGCTGGCATCGTCATTCATCATCTTTGTATTTTAACGTTAAATTATAACTCTAGCTAGTGATATAGGTTTAGTGTTGCGTGAGAAAAGAGTCTTTTAGGTTTTGTCTAGTTTTTCATATATTGCTAAAGTAAAGTTTTTATTAAACATTTGTAAACAAACTATACCTGTAATTATAATATCTAACTCAGCATTACGACCCAGCAATGGAATTATTACATAGTTTAGGGGAAATGCCCAAATTTACCTTCTAATATACAAAATTCATAAATTGGTATTCTATTGATTACACGTACTTTGTGGTTATTCATGCTTTTGTTATGAGCAAATCATCTTATATTTGCCTTTGACTACTCTATTTTTGACTATGTTTAAAATTACCTTTGTTATACTTCAAGTTGTAACTTCGAAAGCAAATACGAGATAATTTTCAAATAAATATGAATATTGGTAAAATATAACAGATAAGATATTTTGAGTAGTAGAGCGGAACTTTGATCCTTTTCCCTATAATTTAAAAACCAATCAACAAAACTAGATTCTTTAGTCCAATTTTAATATGTTTTCAGATCCCTAGCATAGACCAATATCTATATATAAGCTATATAGGTTAACAATTCATTGAAATTTAGTCTTTTGTTGCTTCGATTCGTCAAGAGAAAATATTTGACCTTTGTTTATTTATGATGTTTAATCGCAACACTGGTGAGTAAGGAAGGTATTAAAAAAAGGAATTCGGTCTTTAACGATCCAGTCTTAGCTAGCAAGTGTATGGACTCATACTTCGAGGATTCCTTAGTGTGCCAGATAACTATTTTTGTCCCGTTTAAGCTGAAGCATAAGCAACACCTTTCAAGTGGACTTACTACGTAATGATTTTTGTTTTTTGTTTTTGCAGACAATATAATCTAAATTACTGGTGATGGGCTTAATGATTAAAATCAGCTGCCATGTTTCGGATAGACATAAAATTCTAATGCAATAATTTAGGAAACAAATCTAAATAGTACAATGAGCTGATTTACACCTAATTGGAGCATTTTTAAATGGGGAGGATCCTTTGCAGGGCCCAAGAATATTGATATGAAAGTATAAATTCAATAAAAAAATGAACTGGCATCATCTTAATTCTCTATATTATTCAGCTTGTGAAATGTTATATAGTACTCTAACAGTCTGAAAATGTTCTCTCAGGTTGAAATATATTAACGGTATAGAGGGCACTTGTATCCCCTCTCATTTATCTACTTTATAGTTTCATATATTTAGATAGAGGTTATCTTTATGTAATTGGTTGCAATTATTTTTTTAAAAATTTTTGTATTATTTTCTATGTGCGCACAAGCTATAAATTTCACTTATAAATACAAGTCAAAATAGTCATAGCAAGGCTCACGATTTGATCCTTCAATCTTTGACTTTCATCTTTGTATCAGTGCAGATGGAAGCGAAGGTCATGAGTTCAAATCTTTCTAACTACTAGAAAAGAAAACTTTAAAATAAGCTATCAGACATCAATTCAATGAACAGACAAAGCAGCTTGGCCTAAGAGTCGCATTACTAGAAAATGACAGATTTCCGACGGCTAAAACGGTCGGAAATCACGTATTTTTGACTGTTTTCCGACCGAATTTGTCGGAAATCGCCAACTGATTCGGTTGGAAATTTCAAAAGTTCAAACAAATAAAACTAATAATTAAAAATTAATTTTTTTTAATTTCCGACGGAAAACATTTTCGACCGAATCTGTTGGAAACTAATAATTAAAAATAAAATTTTATTTAATTTCCGACGAAAGCCGTCGATAATTTGTGAATATACATTTTTGTTTTTAACTTTTCCGACAGAATCAGTCGGAAATTAATAATTAAAAATTAAATTTTATTTAATTTCCAACGGAATCCGTCGAAACTATTTGAATATTCATGATTAAATTTGGGCAATTGTCCGACCGTTTCCGTCGAAATTTTGTGTAAAACTGAGCAGACTCTGCCCACTTTCGAGCTACATCTAGTGTCAAACTAGTACAAATAAAAAATAGCAACCAACATACATTATCAACAATCTAAAACCAACCATATATTAATACCAACAATACCAATCATTAAACCTAACAATTTTGGGCATAAAAACATTCCAAATAGTAGCCCACATTCAAGTTTAAAAGGAATACATAAAGTTGTCTCTCACAATCAAGTTTACCAATCAACCAAAACATCACAACTAAACTACTACACATCAGATTCAGTTTGTTCATCATCAGATAAATCATGCCCATGTTTACTCATGAATTTATGCATCTTGGCAATTGTTCCGTTTTGGGAGTCCAATCGTTGTTGCAATTCACGAATTTCCTTTCTCATATCTTCCATTTGTTCTTGATTTTGAGGAGAAGAATTGGCTAAGAGTGGATTTGGAAGACCTGTAGGTCGACGTACTCCTAGTCTGTAGACTCTGCCTTTGTTTACTCTGCCCGCTGCATGTGTCCACAATGAAGCCATATCATCACGTGTTGGTTGAGTCGAAGGAGGCTGAGTTTGTAGTCATTCTTCCAACCTTTTATGATAATCTTCCTGAAATGAAAAACATAATTATCATGTAAACAAACTAATATTAATAAATCAAGCAATATCCTATATTGTTGCTTATAACATCTCCAATATATTTTAAAGTTTACAGTATCTTCAGTCTTTTGTTGAACTTTTTTCATATTTTTGTATGTTGTTTGTTGTGTCTCCTGTTTTTGTATGAAACATAGACAAATTTAGGATCTAAAGTCAGTGAGTTCAGAATTACATGTTCTTATTATCTTAATATTTTTAAATTTTCTTTTTGCATATGCGTACGTAGTTCAACAAGAAAGTGAACACCTGCTCAATCGAACAATTAACTCTTATCTTTAACTTACTTTGTCACTAGATGGTAAAATCAGTCTCCATTCACTGAGGTATCGTAATCGTAAAAAATAACAAAAGAAAAAGAGAATTTACTGTCATTCAGACAGGAAGAATTTAGATTGGTAATTACATGATTTACTCTCTCTTATTTTTTGCTCTTTGGACTTAGCTTCCGTCATGTTTTGTACACTAATGATTTGTGTCACATACTGAAATTATTCACATTGTCTGTCAAATGAAAAACTAATAATAGCAAAACAAATGAAATATATAATCTGTACCCAACAAAATCCAACGTTGCCCGACTTCTGTCACTTACACAGTTACACTTCGTGGTCTCCAGTAATTGTACTTTTCATCGGGTTACTCAATATTACCTTAGGAAATATAGAAAAAGTTTTTCCATTTTTTAAAAATAATCAGACATCATTAGAGAAAAAGTTTAGAGAAATTAATCAAAATTAATCAATGTATATATTTGTATACCTATATATAATTAATGTATAATTAGTGTGCAATTATGCATGCCGCCGAGAATTGTGAATATTTTTGACCAAGCGGCCAATTGTATAACTTCCCCAAAAGTTTCAAGATAAAAAAAATGAAAACTACCTTCAGAGTGGCTTTTCATTTTTTGCATAAGCGGGAAAACTTTTCTCTAAATGTTTGATTGAGTAAGAAAATTTTTCGAAATCTTTTTCAATTTTTGGGACCGTACCAAATAAATTTGGGTATGAAAAATATATTCTATGACCATTGGATTATGAAAATAACTATAAATCACAAAGTAATTAACACCCAAAGTCGCAACTTCTAAATTTATATACTATTACAATTAAAGTTAAATTAGTTTCAACATCTTAAATGGCAAGCCACAAGGTATTCATATTTTTATTCCATCAATAATCCTTAATTTCTTATAAAAAATGAGGGTTTGGGTGGGGAACTTACCTGGGCAGCGGCGCCGGCGAGTGTTGCAGTGAAAGCAGCAGGTTTGGGTGGGGGTAGTTTGAGTGGGAGAGAGAAGAGAGAAGGAAGAAGAAAAGAGGGAATGGAAAAGAACGGGTTCGCTAGGGTTTTTTAAAAAACTCTCTGACTGATTCGGTCGGTAATTTGGTCAAATATACTCAACCTTGTTTTACTAAACATTTCCGACCGAATCGGTCGCTAATTTATTTATTTATTTATTTCTTTTTTAATTATTTCCGACCGAATCGGTCGCTAACAGTAACGCGGGATTTTCCATCAAAATTTACGACGGACATAGACGGAATATTAGTCGTAAATATTACTAAAAATTGGAAAATATATTTTTATGCATATTCCGACTGATTCCGTCGGAAATTTCCGACTACTTTTTGCCGTCGGAAATTTACCGTTTTTTAGTAGTGTCGGGAGGAGAGAATGACTATACTTTCTGAGTTAGAACATTAGAAGCCTTACACGCAAGAAAGCAGTCAAAACAGTAGAGAAGATCAGAGATGGGTTTAGCGAGAAAATTATTTAACCAAAAACAGAAAGTAAACCTTTTAAAGCTACATCCATTAATCTAAGTTCTAAAAGTTTTCATATGTTTGTTATCTTTTCTTTTGCTTTGAATGAGAATATTGTTAATGTACTTGTTTAGGTATCCTTTTTCAAGGGAATGAAAACTACTTAAATACTGCTAATGAGTTGGAATTGACCCCAATTGTATTGCTTTTGGTTCTGCAATCTTGTTTTTTTATCCATCATTGTGTCAAATTTTGTTATGTTGAGTTACATAAAATAATATCTTTTACTTTAAAAAAAACAAAGGTTTAGATATAGTGATTTGTTCACTACTTTTGTCTGTCAAAAGTGCAAAGCAAGAGGCACAACAGGGACCTAAGCAAAGTGCAAAAAGAACTGACTTTAAATACAGTAAAAACTCAGCTCACTATTGATATTATTTGCTTTGAGTCTAGACATTACGGCTTTAAAATGCTTATCATTAGTGATATTATCTGCTTTGAGTCTAGGCCCACACAGCTTTAAACACGTCACTAAAATCTAAAACTTGTTTACTTATATACACAATATATTTTTTGTATTTTGTTGATGTGAGATTAGTCTAGGATGTCACACCCTGCTGATTAAAACAGGAGAAGAATCTCTCCACTTCCTATTGCAACTACCTTTCACTTACACCAATTATTCTTCCTTAGATTTGATTCTTATTCTTTTCTCCTGTTTATTATAAAGTTTGCATAAAATATATAGCAGAAAAAGATATCTTGTGCAACTTTAGGGATACCAATATCACAAAAACTCCTTGAAAAAGTAAAGAAACCACAAAAGGAGTAATTTACCACATGGGTGCATGGATTGTGATTGAACAAAAGGTACTTCAAATTTTTCACTTTCCTTGTCAGCTTACTACTTTTACAAATACCTTTTCTCTCTCACCACTGCAAAATAAAATTGGAATTAATTACGGACGTCGTCGCTAATCTGTCGTTAAATCATTCGTAGCTAGTAGAATTTTTTGATAATTTGTCGCTAATCCATTGCTAAATGAAATTAGTGATGAATTTTTATGTTTAGCTACGGAATTTGTGTGCACCTCCCCCTTTCTTTTTGTTTTCAACTAATTCGCATGTAAATACTACATAGAAAAGATGCATGTTTACGTGTGCTTAATTTATATCTATATTACAAGTATTCATTTCTATTTACCATTTTAATAGTTTAAAATTTGCCTTTTGCTTCTACATATATATACTTATATATTTACCATCGTTGAATTTTGATCCTTAAAATTCTTACTCATTAATGGTAAAAACCAGCTAGTGGAAGGCCTCTTACAGAAATTTAGAATAAGATTATGTACAATATATTTAATATGATTCGACTTTTTCTTGAACTTGCTGTATAGCAAGAGAGTGCCATTTTCTTGGTAAGACTATAGTTAAAACAAAGAAATATTGCATGATACAATAGAATAAACTCAAATTTGATAATTTTTCAGTGTCATGCTAGGAAAATAGCGAGTATCAATTATTCTCAACTTAGAGTGGGAGAGATGAACTCGTTGTAACTTATAGGAAGCACACAAGCTAAGTATATAATCCTTCGAAAAAGGAAGAATATACCACTTAGTTCTCAATTTTTATTTTATAATTTGATGTGCACTTAATGAGATTACAATTATCTGAATTAAATCCTGTTACCTGTAGCATAGTTCAAAAAATTCAATAATCTGCAGATTCTCATATCCAATTATTTGAGTGCAACCACTCAAAGGGCAAGTAATTGACACATGAAAGACAATGTTTATGAAATGTGTATAATTATGAAAACACAAGGAAGAAGGAATGGTCGATCAATTATTTTGGATTTGGCCTAACTTTTGTCAATTATAGCCAGCTAGATTCATGTTCATAATTAATAAAATTTTAGTTCAATTAAGCTGCAGTAGCATATGTCTATTTATTATTAACAGATGTTTCCAGACTTCAATATATGGGCCACCATATATATAACACCTGTTTTTGGAATGCGAATCTTCTAAATCTTGGCAATACTTATCTTGTTTTGCCTTGTTTTTGTGTCTTTTTGTCATTATAGGTGTGCCTTATGTTTCAAATTTGTTATGCTTAAGCTTAAGAAAATCTGAAAAGAAAAACAAAAAACCACGTTTTGTCTCCTAACAATAGCTTAACACTTTCATCTTTAGGTTCTCTTAAAGCTTAATTCCATCACATGCTAAACTTGGTTAATAATTGACATCCTAAACTTGAATTTGACAAATAACAGAGATTGTTCTTATCGAATTCTTCAAAAATAATGTATTTCCAGAGGATTTGACCGACATGCGATGACATGATATCTGTATAGGATTGGAGACAAATAAGATAATATTTTTGAAAATTTTGAACAACATAAAGCTTATGCTTTAGATTCTGAGATATTTCTCCTCGAGCCGAGAGTGTCTTCCTTAAATTGAAAGTGTATCGGAAATAATCTCTCGATCTGTATAATATTTGGACAAGGTCCGCGTATAAATTACCTTTGTTGTCGTCTGAGATATTTTCTGTGACAGAGAACATTAAATCCAAAAGCTTTCTTGGTCGAAGTTTGATGAGACCTCATGAATGAATATGATTTGTTTAATTCTCCAATAAATCATAAATAGTAGATTGAGTGAGTCAAGAGTATACAAACCAAATGTCAATCAGAATAAACAAGAAAAGAAATCAAGAAGTCTAGTCAGCCCAGACAAGTGGCATTGCATGTTGAATAAGGAGAGGATCCAAACTAAAGGGAAAAATAAGAAAGACGATAAAATTAAAAAATAAAGTGAACAAATAGACAAAAACAGTGACAAAACGATTCATTGGTGTGATGTTTTGCACAGTGAGTGCGTTATTTATTTGGTTATATGGAAAATTGAATAAATGTGGCTATGTCCTACCATGTACTCAATTAATGAAACCCTATAGACTCTAATAATGTATGATTGGCCAAAGCCTTATATTTGATTAAAGTTATATATTACATGTGTAAAGATACTTTTTACGTTTAATCAACGCAGTTTAGTTCGTAATAAGTAGTTACTAGTTTTTTTTTTTTTTTTTTTTTTTTTTTTTTTT
>ML349487.1:0-40996 GCA_005239505.1 Nicotiana paniculata | reverse complement strand
TTTTTTTTTTTTTTTTTTTTTTTTTTTTTATATTGACGTAAATGATTGATCGTGTAAATTTTCGTCAACGTTAGTACATAGAACTTCAACTCACTGGTTGTTTATAATTCTTCGGTTAAACTACGAATTTCGCCCATTAATAAAGTCGACCTGAATTTGACGTGTATGAAGCTTAAGAGTAAAATTTTGACTAGATAATTACACGAGTTTTCTCGAGATCAAGCATTTGATATTATTGATTGAAATACAAATAATTAAGGTCGCTAGTTAGCTAAATAGATGTCATATCAAGTTCGAATAGTAGAAGGATTATTATTCATTAGCCTATATTGTTTGATAGATTATTATTAAGCTTATACTATTACTCTATAGTATTGGCCACAAGGGAATAATATTTGGTGCAAGAAAATCTATGAGTGTAGTATAGTAGCTAGGAATTCCTTTATTAAAGAATAATTATAGGACTAGGGCACCATTATCAGTTGCCCACTTCATGATTGTGATCAATTGAAACAGTTTTTATTCAATCTTTAATTGTTTTATTATAATTTATTACTACTCACAGGGTGTACATGGACCGGGTTTGTTCAGTTTTTATCAAAATCAAACGAAACCAACTATATCGGTTTGGATTGGTTCGGTTTTGTCGGATTTTTCAGATTCTTTTGTTATATCAATATTATTTCAATCTTTTTATTAAATTTTTTTATAAGTATATGTTTAGTAAATATTAAAAAAATATATGATTTATTAAAATATTCTTATGGAAGAATTTTCTTAATAACAAATGATAGTTATTTTTTAGTTGTCTGACAATAATTTTACGTTGATGTACACTTTCAAGGTTAACCGAATTTAATAATTAAACATAAAATTAAAAATGAACCTATATAATGATATGTTCTATTTAATTTTAAATTATCGAAATATCACTTCAAATTCGACACAGATATAAGAATGTAATAGATCTTGACATATGAATATAAAAGAACAAAAAAATTGACGCATTTCACTAACACTTGATAAGAAAGTAATCATACAACCCATTATTTAAAGTTAATAAATATGGGGCACTTCATATTTAACTAAATATTACGTCCCATAAGAGAATCAGAAATATTTCTTGACATTTTTTTTTAAAGAAAATTCTATAAAAAGTCTTAAAAGTATATATATAAATTATATATTTATACGTCGGTTTGATTCGAATTTTTTTACTTAATACCGAACCAATCAAATCAAAACTTAATCAAATTTTTTAATCGATTTGGTTTGTCTTTTTGATTTGGTCCTTTGGTCCAATTTTCCTGTTACACCCCAAACTACTGATTGTTAGTTAACTCAGCCTTGACTTGGTTTCTTTTAATGGGGTATGTCCATTCCTTTTTATCTTTCCTAGTTCTGTTCATACAAATTGTAGAGGTTCAACAATTAACACATGATAAAAGAAAAGGTTGACACGTATACGAAATTTAGTGTGCACAATCTTATTTTGTATTTTTTAAGAGATGATTTGAACTGTTGACCTTCTAGTCAAACGTGATACGATAATAATTCTAATTGTTGTTCCAATGCTCCATTCGCTCATTAGTCTCACTGGACAAGATTTATTCAGTTTAATTCACATTAGAATAAACCTGAATATATGTTCATTAGTGATGCAAGATCATATCAGTTAGTTTAATAATCAGATTTTCCTCCCAAAAATTGGTTACGCCGCCTCTAATCCAGAGGAAAACTATATCTTGGACGAATTAAAAGATTTCATGTGACGGGAAAGTCAAAATTGGTTTGCCGATAATTACAAAAATATAAAATAAAAACCGGTTTTCATAAGCTTGATCAAATAACTCGTGCCAAAGAAAAAAGAAAAGAAAAGAATAGATTTAATGTGGGCTTACAGTGATTAAATATGTGGAACAGACCAAGTCATAGACACTTCAGAATTCAGTAGAGCTCATCTTGGTTGACTATCAAACTCCAAAAGCCCATAAAACCTAAATCCTGCACCACATTTGCATGCTAGACCTAAAATCATAATTAGAAAATATTGAGTATAATGGAAGAAAATAAGAAGTATAGATAGCTAAAATTCTAACTCATCTCACATGTTCAACAAGTTAGTTAAGTTAGTTGAAAATCAGTTACAAAATTAGTTACACAGTTTCGGTTAGTAGCAGTGCTCTTAGAGCTGCTGTAGTTCTTAGATTCTCTCTCTATATATAAATACATGTATCTATACTCAGAAATCACTTAATAAAGAAAACTCTCGTTAGTCTCACTCGATCATATTTCTGTTTCTCTCTCTTCCTTTCTTCTTCTTCTTCTTCTTCTTCTTTCTCGAACTGTTATATTCTTCGATCTTCATTCTTCTTGTTTTATCAGCTCTAAATCTTACTGTGAGTAAGATGTATGGTTGAATTTCTACAGAAAAATACTCCAATGTGATTTTTCAAGATATATTTGGTACTACAGCAAGCTAACTAAGGCACAGGAAAGAAAAACAGTTAGCACTTGACGAAGATACTCTAATTTTACCAGTAAAAGCTTCTATGCTTGTGACAAGATTTCCTCTCTTTTTCCCCCTGAAACAAAGTTTATATTGTTGCAATAAGGATATTCATGTCCAAAGGAGTGTACTGCATCATTTACAAGCCAAACTTGGGAACACATCAGACATCATTCCGGTACAGCGAATGGCTTCTGATAATCTTCTGTTTGATCCCAAAAAAGTTTCATCATCCCATAGCTTCAGCGGGGCATTTCACTATCCGATTGACTACCTGAGAAAGACCAAACACAGAAAGAATAATAAGATAAAACAAATTGACTCTTTAAATGTTGCATTCACACTACTTCCTGTCCAAGAGAAGTTCCCAGCTGAATTTAACCATTCTGATATTGATGCAGCATCTATACATGAAAAGGATAATAGAGGTACATCTGCCATGAAAAGAACCTCATTAAACTTCGCACCAGCCACTCTGATCTGATGTGCATTTTGCAGAAAAGATAGAAAACTCACTCAATCTGAGAGCAGTATGTAAGCCTTCAAGTCCCTGGATTGAGAAAGAAAACTGGCAATTGAATGCATATGAATTTCCTGATCAAGAAGATATTCAGTCGATTTTCAAAACAGGGAAGGTCAATTTCCACAGAGATAAATACTTCACACAGAGTTTTCCTCTCAATTCCACACTACTAGAAGAATAATTCTTTTGGGAATGCTAATAAACCATTGTAGCAAGAGTGGACTGACTAAAGATTGCTGTAGATCCCAAAACCACTAATGGAAAACTTAAGCAGTCTAAATAGGTATTATCATTCAGAAAATATGTCAAGAATAAGCAAGAAAAAAGTTGACACCGAGCATGTAAACAACAAATGTATTGTAATACTCAAATATTGAATCACCGGTGTGAACACCCTCATTCCTGCAGGGTTAAAGAATATTGTTACTTCACTTTCACCAACAAAACAGTCTTACATCTTGCTTTTGTTGTTTTCCTTTACACTTAACCAAGAAAACTCAAATCTCTAATTTTTAAGAATTAAGACTAGCTCATGAATATTATTTTTTTAATTGGTGGATAATGGTAATGTAGGGGCCAACTTGTGCACCCTCAACTATTCCGTAGGATACCTGCATCCTTCCACAACCACAAAAAAAACAGGTAAATCTGCCCCCATCAAGGCTTAGACAGATGGAAATATATCGCCTAGATTTATGTTACCATCACTGAATTTTGAACCCTGGTCTCTGATGATCTCAGCTCCAACTTCATTGACTGCTAGGCCACACCTTTGGGATCCACATACAAAGGCTAGAAAAGTATATGATTTCAGAGGAACACTTGTTAAGAAGAAAGACTATCTATTTAGCATATGTACAATTTGATACAGAGCCTATCCACTAGTGTTATTATCCAGATTCTCTCATCCATTTACAAGACATCTGACCAAAACAAAGAAACTTCGTATATACAGCAATACAGCATTTGAGTGGCTATGGTTTGCACCATCATCTATACATTGTCAAAGAGGATCCTCTTTACTTCATGCAAAACTATTCTTCAGAAAGCAGTGGACATATCAATTCCTTGGAGAAGGGGAGACTTGTCTACCAATAATTGCCACAGGAACAATAACCATCTTTGAAGTGATGCAAGCACTTCGAGTCATGTATATATATTTCATGTTCATATTTCTGAGAAATAAATTTGGCAGTCCTATGGCAATCTTCACACATTCTGAGGTTCTTAACAATTCGGATCACTCGAGATGATTGAGGATTCTTAATGAGAGCAAAAGAAAGTGCAAGTTTCTCACTATGAACTCTACTCATATCTTCCTTCTCCTCTTCTCTGATGCAGAGACTATTGCAAGAACTGGATCCCTCCATTTTTACTTCTTTTCTTTGTATCCAAGAATCTGGAACCTCAGAATTACTCTGCTGACCTGAAGCAAAAGCATACACCACATTGTTGATCTCAGTCCAGCTCCAACTAAGAGATTCTTCACAATGATTTCTTTTTCTAGGTCTCAGTACAGTTACTGATTCTTCAGAAATCCCACGTAGAGCATACAACTGTAAGAGCAACTGATAAATCACTACATTTCCTGAATCCAGTTTGAGTAATTGTTCCCCAGCATGGATAGCTAAAGTCAGATTACCATGTATGCGAGAAGCAGTCAGCAATGCACCCCATAAAGAAATATCACGCTCCATGGTCATATTGTCTATAAATTCAATTGCTTCTTCAAGTTTACCTGAACGACCATATAAATTAACCATAGCCACACAATGTTCTAAACCTGGTACAATCTGATACTCATCGGAAATGCTAGAAAACAT
This sequence comes from Nicotiana paniculata, assembly GCA_005239505.1. Lineage (NCBI taxonomy): Eukaryota > Viridiplantae > Streptophyta > Magnoliopsida > Solanales > Solanaceae > Nicotiana > Nicotiana paniculata. The sequence continues at coordinate 36,141 of ML349487.1, read as the reverse complement.
ACTCTTCCCCTCATCAACCATTTTGGCTAAACCATAAGATGAAATCACACTCGAAAAAGTACCCCTGTTTGGTTTAAGCCCTGCCTCTTTCATTTGACGAAATAGCTTTATTGCCTCACTAGAACAGCCATGTAAAACATAACCAGCAATCAATGTGTTCCAAGAAATAATATCTTTGGTTGACATCCCATCGAATATTGCTTTCGAGTATTTAATGCCCCCAGACTTGGAATATGTGTCTATAAGAGAATTAGCAACGGAGAGCTCATTTTCCAGATTGCAACGCAGAACACAACAATGAATCTCTTTTACCTTCTTTGCAGCAATTAAGTTTGAACAAGCTGGTAGGATGGACAAAATGGTAACTGCGTTGGGCTTAAAACCAAATGACTGCATTTTCCGAAACATGCTCAACGCTTTGTCCTTCTGTCCATTTTGCAAATAGCCAGCGATGAGAGCGTTCCATGAGGCAGTATCCTGCTCAATTCTCCCGTCCTTCTCCATCCTCCAGAACAGATCCAATGCTTGATCCTCATCACCATTTTGCATGTGTCCTGTAATCATAACATTCCACGTGATAACATTAGGTGATACCTCAGACTCGTGCATCTTCGTAAAAAGATCATGGGCTTTTCCAAAGTACCCGGCTTGGCAGTATCCTCCAATCATGGAATTCCAACTGTAGACATCTTTCTCTGGGATCATATCAAAGACCAACCGAGCAGCTTCAAGTTTACCACATTTGGAATATAAGTCAATCAAAGCATTCCCAACAATTACCTCTCCATCAAATCCTAACTTTACAACCAAAGAGTGAAGTTCTCTTCCCTTCTTCAGGTCTTTAAGAGAAGCACAAGCTGAAATTATGCTTGTAAGTGTTACTTCACTTGGTGTAACTCCATTGAAACTCATCTCCCTGAATAACTCTAATGCCTGACTGTTCCTGTTATGTTGAGCCAAACCTGAAATCATACAAGTCCAAGTAAAAACATCTGGCACTATCCCATTACCCTCCATCTCCTTCATAACTTCTAGAGCCTCATCACACTTGCCTAACTGATTATGGCTAGCTATCAATGTATTCCAGGTGATCAAACCGGGTTCTACGCCTTCAAGATGCATCAAGTCCAATAACCTCCGGGCCTCCACAATCTCACCCTTGTGACAATACGCCATTATAATCGAATTCCAAGACACTGTATCCGTCTTCTCCATACTCTCGAAAAGCCTCTTTGCACAAATTAACAACCCGCATTTTGCATAAACAGCTAGAAGCGAGTTATTCACACGGATTTCAGAACTCATTCCACATCGAATCGCTATAGAATGAATCAACCTACCAGTCTCAACATCACCACAATTCCCACAAGCTTGTAAAATCTTTGGGAACAAAAAGCTATCGGGTACAACACCATCCTCCATCATCATGTAAAAAAGGTCCACAACATCACCCCACCTACTATCTCTTGAACAAGCACCAATCATAGCAGACCAAGCAAATAAATCCCTCTCAAGCATTTCATCAAACACAACGTATGCTTCTTGTAAAGACCCGCATTTGGAATACATCCCTAACAGCTTAGTTTCAATAAAAGGGTCAACTTTTTTAAGTAAAAATTTCATCTTTTTATGAAGTTTGCGTCCCAAATTCAATGACTTCGAATTGATGCAAGATTCTATAAGTTTTGAGAAAGTTTCGGGTTTTACCTTATACCCATATTGTGAAATGGATTCCAAAGCTGTTATGGCTTCACTGAGGCGCCCATTTGTGCAAAGATAATTCAAATGAGTATCTGTAAATCTTGGTTCATAATTGATGGGTATTTTTGATTTTGGGTGATAATTTTGGGATAATTCTGAAATTGTTGGGAAAATTGATTTGCAGGGAAGAATTACACTCTCCATTGGAGAGTGCTTAATTTTTCCTTTTCTTTTTTTTTCTTTTTTCTTTTTGGAGTTATGATTTAATTTGTTCTTGGTAAAGACTGATGAATGAGTTGCAGATGGCCACAGGAACTGCAGACATGATTCTCTGTGATCACTTTTTATTGCGTGTCTACTTCGAACCAATCAGAAATTGACAGCTCGGATTATCTTAGAAATGGCCAACTCGGATTATCCATAGCTAGGCTCGCTTGGGCCAACACTTCTACTTTAGTTTGAACCCAACTTTAATATTTGGGCCTACAGCATTTTAAGACAGATTTACTTGAATGGGCTTATTTGGAAGAATTCGTATAAATAGCAGGGGTTAGCCAGTTTTCGGACTGCTAATTGAAAAATAGTTGCGCACCAGTCATTGAAAAATAGTCACTATTTTGCTGTAACATGAAAAGATCCAGCATAATATACTGGAGATCGGCACACCAGGGTATGAACTTCCAGCATATTATGCTGAACTCCAACACACGAAAAGTTTCAGCATAATATACTGGAGATTGAAGCAACTGTGTATGATATTTCAGTATATTATGCTGGAAATCCGGTATATTATGCTGGAAGTCCGGTATATTATATTGAAAATCTAGTATATTATACTGGAACTCTAGTATATTTTGCTGAATTTTTTTTCGAGATGTTGAACAATGTTTTCGTTCAGATTTATCTTTACATAAAAAGTAGCTAAATTTTGATTACTTTTGAAACTGTGGTTATTTTTCAATTACCACTTGTAAATATGGCTATTTTTTAATTTCACCCAAAGAATTCAGGTAGAAATGACAACATATTACCACTTTAAAAGCTGCTATTTAAGAATTAGCCAATATATCTTTAATTTCAGTTTTCTAGTTCAATTTTTCGGGACGCGAATGTCCCTAACCTGAAATTAAGATTTTTGGTTCAAATTTTCAAGAAAAAATAAGTACTGACTAATCCCTAAATTGCAACCTGAAAAAAAATAAGTACTGACTAATCCCTAAATTGCAACTTAAAAAATTACCCCCCCTCCCCCCCCCGAATTCAGTTCCTATAGGCCTTGAAAACTTTGTCCGCATGGTTTTAGAATTTAGTGTTGTAGACTGTAGATTATGTTGCTACTTATTTGTTGGCTCAAGTGAAGTTTTATTTTGAAGATTGATAAAGGAAGCTCGGGCATGAACCAGGTTCATCCCTTATGTATAAGGCTATATTGTGGTTCGGGCCCGAGCCTAAATAGGTCGGGCCAAACGGTTTCGGGCTCTAGCGGGCCGGTCCCAAGCGGTCCCGGGCTAAACGGTCCTTGTGGGTGTAACCGGTCTATATGGGCCTAAGCCCATATGGTCCCGGGCTAAGTGGGTCGGGCCTAAACGGGTCGGGCTATTTTTTTTGAATTTTTTTTATCTAAGGTAATTTATTGTAAATTATATTATATAATTGTGACTTAAATCTTGTAATTCAAATTTAAACACAAAAAAACTGTAAAGAAATATTCAAGGGAATGCCTTATAATTTTTATTATTACGACATTGACAAAAAATTGCAATATCTTTCTTAGTCTTCCTCCCCCCAATGGAATGAGCACAACAAGGTGCTAATACCACCATTAAAAGGAAAAAAACTAATGAAGATGTGCCAAAATACAAGTTACATATTATCTCTTACAAATTTCATAAATCCTTCAAGGTTCGGAAGAATTTCCGTTGGTGGTGGCGGAAAAGAAGCTTGTTCATCACCACTTTCGGGCGAAGCAGCATCCTCCGCAAGTTCCGCTAGCATTTCTTTGTAAGCTTCGTCTATATTTTGTTGTGATCAGTAAGTCCCAAGTTTCTTCGTTCCGAACGTATCTAATCTCAGAAGAGTACTAATTTTTCCAAGCTCTCCCTCATAGACGCTCTATGATCACCGATTTGAAGCTCGCTTGACTGAAAGCGCTCTCTGATGCCACTGTTGAAGCTTGAATACTTGAAATATCTCGAGTCATCCTTGAAAAAACCAGATAGTATTTTTCTTTGTCCTTCCACCATTCCAAAGCATTAAAGGAGCCGTCGGGATTCTCTGATTCAAGTCCCTACGACAAATAAACTTGAAGCTCATTTAGTTGTGAACTATCACCATTATTTTCACCTTGAGAACCCCTGAACCCCGTCCAAGCACTAAGTGTTTTTAGTCCCGTAGTTCTTTTAGATGATTGCGAACTAGACGAAGTAGGAGTTGAAACATTTGGTCTAGCATGATCTAAGGCCAATTGATAAGCATTATAAATTGTTTGAGCATTTATTTTAATTGAGGCTTTTGCATCTGCAAGTGTAGATATTTCCTCATCTGAAAGTGCTAAAGCATTATAAATATTTGTATACCAAAAGTGAGGACCTCCTAATTTCATAGTAGGATTTAACATGGCAGCAACACCATAAATAGGGGCGATAGGGAAAAAATATTTTTTAAACTTTTCTCTCGTAGAATCAATAGCAAGTTCATAAATTATCCCACACTATAAAAATTGAGTAAACAAATTTGCAAGTTCTGCAATATAAAGTAAACAGTTAGAAATAGTAGGATAATATTGCCCAGATAATTTNCATTATACGTTGCCATTATTGGGTTTCTATATTCATATGCAACAACTAAACTTTCATACATGTAATTCCATCTAGTCGGACAAGTTTTAGGAACCTTTCTTTCTCTAAGGCCAAATTCATCGCATTCTTTAAAATATTCTCTAAGTCTACTTCTACTGTTTGAATAAAAAAGCCAATTAAGAGACATTTTAGCCTTTTCAATTCAACATTTAAAATTTTTATACCATCACCGACGATTAAATGGTAAATATGAGAAATACATCTAACATGGAAAATATTATTAAATGCAGGTTTTAGTGTAATTGTAAGCAAGGATATAGCATTAGTGTTACTAGAAGCATTATCCATTGAAACTGACATTATTTTATCTCTAATGCAAAAATATCTACAAATATCTGCAACTGTGTTAGCAATAAACTTCCATGTGTGACGTGAATTAATTATTCTATAAGCAATAATGCGCTTTTGCATTATCCATTCCTCATCAATCCAATGACTGGTAACGGTAAGATAATCACAGTCATTACCACTTCTACCAATATCAGTAGTAATAGAAACGCGACAATTTATATGAGTAAATAAATAGCGCAAATATTGTTCATATTCATGTTTATATTTATAAATATCGCTCTTTACGGTTGTGCGAGGCCATCCTTTATAAGTAGGATTAAAAACTCTTCTAATATAATACACAAAGTGAGGGTTAGAAGGAAAACTATAGGGTAAGCACATAACAGTAAACATTTTTGCCAATTCTTCACGATCTTTATTTGGATCATAATATAAAATGCCACCGGTAACAGTGTTATTTCCCGGTTGAACTAGATTTGACCTGGTACTAGGGTTAACCTGAGTACCTAGACTTGTCCCCTCTTGCGCAACTTTCATTTGAAGAAATCTAGCTTTATCTTTAGGGTGTGTCTTTATGTGTCTAGTCAAACTATCTGTACCGCTACGGTCTCCAATAAATTTATGAGCTATCAAAGTTCCACAAGTTTTACACTTAGCCTTATTTTGATCTCTTAGTTGAGTAAAAAGTGTCAAACAAGAGATGTTTCGCACCGTTTAGAAGGTTGTCTATTAAAAGTAGGGGTTACTACAAGAGGGTCAGACGAGACATCATTTGGATTATTATCAGTTGAGCTAACTTCAACAACAGGACTAGTAGGTGTATCTTCATCCAGTTGCGTTTCATCTAAATCTATATTTTCATCAATAGTTGGATTACCATAAAGAACATTCATGTATTCATCATTTAATTATTCACCTGGTGCAATATCATGGTAAAATTGACTATCGGTAAATTGAAATAAAGGGTTATCACTATCAAGAATAACAGGTGGAGGAGGACGGGTAACAGGTTTGGGCCCGGGAGCCGAGGGAGGAGTAGTAGCTTGGCCACTAGATTCACCAATTTTAGATTTTCCCTTATTACCAAATATTTTTTTCAAAGAAAATGCCACACTTAAGAGTTGGAATGAGTTTACTGAATTGACGAACAACTTCTTAAAAATTGTATATCGTTGAAGACTTGAATACTTCAATTCACCAACTTCACAATTTTTCAAAAAGTGCAATAATAAAGTAAGCAATTATAGAAGAAAATTAGAGAGAGATTGAGAGAGATTGATGATTTTGTGATAAAAATGAAAGAATGAGGGGGTATTTATAGTTGAGAATAGGGAAAAGTTTAATTATAAAAAATTTGGGGTTAAAACACAGTTTGGGGGGCAAATGGCTATTTTTGAAAGTGCCAAACGACTTTTTTTAATTTCCAATTGTTGGCCAATTTAAAAAAAATTGAAAAATAGTCGTTAGGCCCGGTTGAACCGGCCCACCAATGGAAGCCGGTCCCGAGCTAAACGGTCAAGGGCTCACGGTCTCACCATTAAGGACCGGCCCACTGTGGGCTCTTAGGACCGCTTGGGCCTGGACCATACGGGCCAACCTCTTTAGCCCAAAACCCACATGGGCTGGCGGGCGTGGGCCAGTCCCGGGCTGGGCTCGAACTACAATACAGCCTTACTTGTGTACACAGACACGGGAAAATTCGAGTATAAGGGATGCATGTGAAAGAGATAAGCTTAACTTGATATATCTGATATCTCCTTATCGAAAATGTTGCATAATTGTTAAGGAGAATTACTCCTTACTCAAATAGAACACTATCCAAGATAAGGGAGGAGTTGGAAGTTGAGAACAACTAGAACTCTGCCTTGGAGGAAGAGTAGCATTAGAACTCTAGTTGTTTCTTGATCTACTAACTCTATATATTGCATGATGTTCTCATTCTACAGGCACGCGCAAAAGCAGAAGTTAAATGTGAGTTGAGAGCAAAATAGCAAGGCATTTTGCAAGCAATTCTTGTGTGATTCAAATGTGCGAACCTGAAGCTACATGAACCAGATAGAAGAACCAGTTCCAAGTGTCTATCTTTTATTATAGTTCAATTGTAGTAGGTGGTTTTTAAATTGTACTTTTCAGCTTTATCTAGAAGTAATTGTAATAGGTACTCTAAGCATTCAAGTTAGAGTTAACTTGAAGTTGTCGCAATAGTTAGAGGTTGGTTGCCACAACGGGAGTAGAGTTAATCCTTAGGTTTATAAAGTATTTTGTAAATGTTGTTTTGGCTTAGTGATTTAGTGAAGTATTGGGGAAAATCCTATTGAGTAGTAGGTCGTGATTTTTTCACCTTTTGATCCGGGTTTTTTCCACGTAAAAATCCTTGTGTTCTTTACTTTTCGCATTTACTATTTAAGCAAAAGTAGGTTAAGGAACACTTAGAAGAACCAAGACCTTCTATAATCAGTGCACGCAAAAAATTGGACACCACACAAATCACCCCCCGCCCCCCTCTTGTGTGGTATTGAAGTTAAAACATCAATTGATATCAAAGAGGATTATCCTTGAAGAGGCTAAAACCTTAGGAGAAGATCAAGATGAGTGCACCACCTGAAAACTGGGAAGGGCAATCTACTGCTAGGACACCACTCTTCAATGGCCAGTACTACTCCTGGTGGAAAAAAAAGGACGAGAGATCACATTATAGGAGAGGATTATGAGTTATGGGACATTGTCACTGATGGTCCACTGGATACACTGAAGAAAAATGTTGAAGGAGCAAATGTGCCAAAGACAAGAGCTGATTGCACTGCTGAGGACTTGAGGAAATGGGAGAAGAATGCTAAAGCCAAGAAATGGTTTGTTCGTGAACTTGGTCCAGATGAGTACAGTAGAGTCCAAAATTGTACCATTGCTAACGAAATTTCAGACACTCTCCAGGTGGCCCATGAAGAACACCTCAAGCAAAGAGGTCCAAAGGAACTCTACAATATTCTCAATATGAGAAATTTACCCTGAAGGAAGGGAAAACCATCCAAGAGATGTACACATGGTTCACTACATTGAAAAATGAACTAAAGTCTCTTGGAAGGATTATTCGTGAAGAAGACAGAGTTGAAAAGATTTTGACAAGGGTTTTACCTGTTACTTGGGAGAGCAAAATCACTGTTATTCAGGAATCAAAGAACAATTCCACTCTTCCATTGGATGAGCTAATTGGAAGTCTCACTGCTTAGGAACTTAGGAGGCAAACTATGAAGATGGATCTACCTAAACGGGAAACTGGCACTCAGAATCACTGAAGGTTCTGATCTAGACGATGATGAAATGACTATGCTCACAACGGACTTCAAGAAGTACCTAAGGAGAGGAAAAGGTCCTTCAAGAAGTTGAAGCTACAGCAAGCCAAAGGTTCCTGAAAAGCAAACCAATGAAGGATGCTACAAGTGTGGGAAAACTGAGCATCACATCAAAAACTGCCCTCAATGGGAAATTGAATGGAAGAAGGAAAGAGCTGAACGAAAGAACAGGAAGAAGAAACAGGTTCAAACCAAGAAAAACAAAGGATCAACAAAGGCTATGGTCGCTGCTTGGGGAGAAAGCTCAGATGAAAGCTCAAATAATGAATATGGGGATGAACAAACACTTATAGCAATTGGAGAATCTGATGAAGAAACTAAGGTAAGTGTAATTAATCTCAAATACAAGATTAACTTTTTGTCTAAAGAAAGGCTATCTAAGTTACTTCTAGATTTCATCGATGAATCTGAGGATGTAAACAATGAAAAGGAATAACTGTCTAAGGAATGTGTGATTTTGAAAGCCAAGTGCAAAAACCTGGAACTTAGGGTTAGTGAAACTGTAAATGAAAATACTGCTTTGAATAACCAGGTTCATGCACTTAAGTCAAATGTCCTAGAACTTATATGTAAAAAATCTAAAACTGAAATTAGGAACAGGTAAGAAGACAGCTGATTGCACACAAATTAATCTAGAAGAAAATACAGGTAAACTAAAAGATGAGTTGTACAAGAGGGATGAGCATGTAAGAATTTTAAACGAGGATCTAAGCAAGGTCAAGCATGAGCTGGATAGAACTTGTAAATGGAACAGGTCCTCCAGTACACTTTCATGGCTACATGAAGATCATAGTAGCAACAGAAGAGGACTTGGCTTTGTGAATTTGCCACCTAAATGGAATCCCAAAAGCAAGTACCTCACACTTCCTGAGAACAAAATTTGCACACACTGTGGTAAAACAAGTCACTATAAAAGTGAATGCACTGCAAAATAAAATGCAAGTCAAAATAATAAATAATTTGTTCAAGGGAAGAATAGGCTACCAAGTTGGGATAAAATGAATTTGATTCATACTTTTGCCTATAGAAAGGGACCCAAACTAGTTTGGGTTCCTAAGACTAACCCTTGATTTCCTTTTGCAGGTCCAAGAGAAGGGGAGCAGCCAAATATGGTACATGGATAGCGGCTGCTCAAATCATATGCCAGGAAGCAAGAACCAATTCCTTTCACTTGAGGACCTCAAAGGAGGTAATGTCTCCTTTGGAAATGGGAAGAAAGATGATATCATTGGGGTTGGAAAGGTAGGTAAGACTAATTCTCACTCTATTGACAATGTCTACTTGATAGATGGACTAAAGTACAGTCTAATAAGTTTACCACAATTGTGTGATAGAGGTAACTTGGTAGCATTCACCTCTACCAAATGTTTTGTGATTAATATTACCACTAACAAGATTATTTTTCAGGGAAAAAGAGTGAACAATATATATACTATAGATCTGTCCACACTTTTAAAAAATGAATTCACTTGCTTTAGTTTGTTGGATAATTATCCCCTCATTTGGCACAAGAGACTTGGACATGCCAGCCTGAGCAACTCAACAAATTAGTCTCCAAAGACCTGGTGATAGGGCTGCCTAACATCAAGTTCAAGGAAGATAAAATTTGTGAGTCTTGTGAAAGGGGGAAGTAGGTAAGATCTTTCAAATGCAAGAAAATGGTAAGCACCACCAGGACGATGGAACTGGTCCATATGGATCTTTGTGTTCCTATGAGAACATTAAGCAGAGCTGGTAAGATATATGTGATGGTGCTTGTTGATGATTACTATAGGTTTACTTGAAAATTATTTTTAACATCTAAATATGACGCATTTGACATGTTTACTTCTTTTGTTAGAAAAACTCAGAAACAACTAGGTAATCAACTTGCATCAATTAGGTCTGATCATGACACTGAATTTGAGAATGCTAAATTTGCTGAATTTTGTGATGAGCATAGCATAGATCATAATTTCTCTGCTCTTAAGACTTCACAACAAAATGGAGTAGTTGAAAGAAAGGATATGACACTTGAAGATATGGCTATGACTATGCTTCTTTCTAGTAAATTGCCCCATAACTTCTGGGCAGAAGCTGTAAATACTGCATACTATATCATAAATAGGTGAATGACTAGACGTCTAGACCTCTTGTAGATAAGACTCCCTATGAGTTACTTAAAGGGAGAAAACCAAACATATCTCATCTTAGGGCATTTGTATGCAAGTGCTTTGTGCACAATAATGGTAAAGACTCCCTAGGTAAATTTGATCCCAGAAGTGATGAGGGAGTATTCTTGGGATATTCTTCACATAGCAAAGCTTATAAGGTATAACAAAAGAACTGTGAGTGTAGAAGAAAGTGTTCATGTGGTTTTTGATGAAACTAACATTCTTTCTGATAGGCAGAAACATGATGATGAAGCAATTGGGCTGGTAAGAAACTCAAATGAAACCACATCCCAGACTGAAGATGCACTAGAGGAAGGAACAGGTGATGGAACAGGTCTTTCACCTAGGGCAACATGACAACGAGAATAGAACAAAGAGGTAATGATCCTTAAACCTCAAGGGAACCTGTCCATGAACCTGTTCCTCAGCAACAAAACATTGACGGAACATCAAGGGGAAACTAGTTGGTTGTGAAATCTTACAAGTATCAAAGTTCTCATCCCGTTGAGAACATAATTACTGATCCCACCTATAGAATCAAAACCATATATTTATTAAAGAATCTTTGTGCTTTTAATGCTTTCTTATCTCTTATTGAACCACAAAATGTTGTTGAGGCTTTGCAGGATGCAGACTAGGTAAATGCAATTCAAGATAAACTCAACCAATTTGAAAGAAGTCAAGTTTGGCATCTGGTACCAATACCCAAGGAAAGATCAATAATTGGCACAAAATGGGTCTTCAGAAACAAACTTGATGATGATGGATCAGTTACAAGGAACAAGGCAAGATTGGTGGTTCAAGGATATATCCAAGAGGAGGGCATAGACTATGATGAAACCTTCGCTCCAGTTGCAAGGTTGAAAGCACTAAGACTCCTCATAGCCTTTGCTGCTTACATGGAATTCTCTCTTCACCAGATGTATGCCAAGAGTGACTTCCTCAATGTCTATCTAAAAGAAGAAGTGTTTCTTAAGCAACCACCGGGCTTTGAAAGCAAGGAATGTTCTGATCATGTGTACAAGCTTGACAAGGCACTTTATGGGCTCAAGCAGGATCCAAGAGCATGGTATGAAAGATTATCAAAAATATTGCTTGAGAATGACTACAAAGGAGGTAAAATTGACAATACTTTATTCTTGAAAGAAAAAGGTAAAGATCTCTTGGTAGTTCAAATATATGTTGATGATATAATCTTTGGAGCAACCACTAATAAGTTAAGTAAAGAATATGCTAAACTAATGGGGAATGAATTTGAAATGAGCATGATGGGTGAGCTTAATGTCTTTTAGGCTTACAAATTAAACAAAATTAAAATGGAACTATGACCCATCAGCATAAGTATATACAAGAGTTTCTTAAAAGGTTTAAGATGGACGATTCCAAAGAAATTGACACTCCTCTTGCAACAACTAAAAAGTTGGATATAGATGAACCTGGTTCATCTGTTGATCAGAAGCTATATAGGAGAATGATTGGATCATTGTTTATCTCACTGCTAGCAGACTTGACATTGTTTTCCGTGTAGGCCTTTGTGCAAGATTTAGGCGAATCCAAAGGAGTCTCACTTGACTGATGTCAAGAGAATTTTGAGATACCTAAAAGGCACTACTGATCTTTGTCTGTGGTATCCAAAAGGTAGTAATTTCAATCTAGTGGAATATGCTGATGTTGATTATGCAGGTTTTCTTGTGGATAAAAAGAGCACCTCAGGTATGGCACACTTTCTTGGCTCATGTCTTGTGTCTTGGGCCACCAAAAAGCAAAATTATGTGGCCTTATCTACTACTGAAGCTGAGTATGTTGTTGTTCCTTCATGTTGTGCTCAATTTGTTGTGGATCAAACAACAATTAATGGACTTTGGAATTGGTGTTGATTGTATCCCTGTATTTTGTAATAACACTAGTGCAATTAGTACGACCAAGAACACAGATCATCACAAGAGAACTAAGCACATAGAAGTTAGGCATCACTTATTGAGGGACAATTATGAAATGGATTTGATCACTATGGAATTTTGTGCTATTGACAAGCAAATAGCTGAAATCTTCACAAAAGTTCTAAGTAGAGATAACTTTGAAAGGAACATGTTAGAATTAGGGATGATTAAGATCACCTAAAAGGACCAGTTCAAAATTCACAATCGAAAGAAAAAAAAATTGAAAAAAAAATTGTGGCTAGAAAATCTGTAAAATTTGTACATAATTAGATTAAATTTTGCTCAATCTCATACTTTCAATAGTATAATCATGTGCCATGTGCTAAAATTACTAATTAATATCTCATGATATTATCTCTATTTTCTTAAAAAATTTAGACTTACACAAGAGATTTCTCAGTGAAAAACTTGGTTCATTAAGATTACTCGGTATGTATTCTACACTCTGCATAATTTGAAATAATTATATTTGGATCATGATTAAAATCAGATTCCCATCTAATACAAATCCTTTTTTGAACTTATCCGTTACAAAATGAACCACTTCTGTTCCAATGAAATCTTAACCGCATAAAGTGGATAGATTCTAGGAATAGTCTTGAACGTCTTTTCAAACTGACTTGCAGTTTGATTGGAATTTTGCAAAGCTGTCGTTACTCAATTGAATTCCTCCACTTTATGTTGATTAGGAGTTATTTGTTTCTTCACTTCTAAACTTTCAAGCCGTCCAAATTCTCTCGAACTTCTCTCGTCTTCTACTCTCACATAAACTCATTTTCTAAAACTCCCAAACTCACAAATGGCGAACACCTCTGAAAATACTTCACTCCCACCAAAGGAAACCACACCCACACCATCTATTACACCTTCAACCACACCTCTGTCTAAGAAAGGAAAATTTAAGATTCTTGCTCGCAAGACTGTGGCTGGGAGCACATTTTCTAAGAAATTAGATAAACAATTTAAGGCTAGCCAGGTCCAGGAACCTCAGAAATTTGAAGATTCATTTAAGTCTGCCACTGAGGGGGAACAAACAATTTCTTCTAAGACTGAACAGGTATCATCTGGACCTAAAGTTACTCCTGAAACTATTTCTGAAGTTGCTACAAATTTAGAGAATAGTTTTGTACTGGTAGGATCCACGACAGGTGTTGAAACTAAATAGTCTGGAGCGGTTGGTGGTAAAAATAAAAAAGAAAAAAAGAGTGAGGGTGCTCAGAGTGCTGTGAGGGGAAAGGGAAAAGGAGTGGTTGGTTCTTCACCCACTCCTATTAGTCTAACTAAAGAAACATGTGCAATGGTTGTTTGGGGAGAGGAATCTGCTGGAATAGAGGAGAGTATGAGAAAAACAGGGGAAAGTAGGTCTGGCGAGCTGCTGAGGGGCTGGCTCAAATTGGAAAAATGTAGATGAACATGTTCCATATGAACATGAAACCCTCGTAGACCTACTGAAAAGGGTGACTGAAAGTTATAATCCAAAGAAGAAAGGATGTTCAAGAGCTAAAACGCTTAGCACTGCTAAGGCAAACAAGAAAAGGAAGGTTGCTCCTTCTGTCCCTTTTGAAATTCCTCCCATAAGAGGAAGAGCCACAAGAAGTCAGAAGAAGTAGAATGTGGATGAACTGGCGAAAGCCTTAGAAGAAAGTAAAAGAAAATTTGATGCTAAGGGAAAGAAGAAGGTCGGTGAGCCTGTTGACATTGATGAGATGGACCTGGTCTTTCGAGATGAAGATGAGACAAAAGAAGTGAAGGTTCTGACTCCTAAATCTAAGTAGCCAAGACTTCCACTAATAAGTCTATTTCAAAGTCAAAGTCCGCTAAACCATCCACTTTGGCTAAAAGAACTAGGTCTGCTGTGAAATCAAGAAAAGTGAAAATTGTGGAGGAAGAAGAAAGGAGTGGAGAGGAAGAAGAAGATGATTCTGATGCTGAGAAAGACAAGATGGTCAAATTTGGTAAGAGGAATATCTTGAAAGGCAGAATCCTTAGGGACTTGGAGAAGGAAGAAATGGTGCTGCTTTTGAAAAGTTACAGTTGCAAGGCTGGAAGGACATGTTCCTTCAATTGGATGGCAGGCTGGCCAGAAATGAAATTATAGAGTTTATGGCCAATTGTGAGGTAAAAGATGGTAAGGTCACTAGTATGATGAAAGGAGTGAAAGTCACTTTTTATGCGAAGGAGATGAGAGAGATCTTGGGTGTACCTGCTGAAGGGTACAATGACTATAAGAAGCTCAAATGGCCAAGCCTAGAGAAACTCCCTACTTCCCTTGCCATTACTAGGAAATTCAGTGACAATGAAGAGGAACTTGAGCCCAAGGCTGTCTGCAAGAGTGAGATGAAGCCATCCCACAAAGTGGTGTTCGAATTTGTAAATAAATGTGTGCTGCCAAGACAGGAAAGGAGGCACATTGCCACATTTATGGATTTGATCTTTATGGAATGTTTGGATAGTGTGAGGCAAATTAATTGGCCTAGTTTATAATCTAGCTTCTTGATAGGGTTCTAAATGGCACCAAAGACTCATGATATACCATATGGCTTTATTCTCGCAACTGTACTTGCACATTTCAATGCACCCATCAAGAAATGGGAGATTGGTACAAGCAAGGATAATTTTAGGGCAAATACTCTGACTGCTTGTGACTATGAAGTCCAAACCACTCCCAAAGAATCTGGTTCATCCAAGAAGATACCAGTGAATAGCAAAATGCCTTACTGCATGAGAGTGAGGCTAAGGATGCTGAAGATTGATAGGCTGAAGAAGAGGTTGGCAGAAGTGGACACTGAGAGAGATGCTCTCGAAGCTAAGTTGGCTAAAGAAAAGGAGAAGAATGATGGCATTCTTCAGGATATGCTGAAATTACTCCAAGCCAAAAATCAAGAACCTGGTCCTTCCCAGCCTTAAGCCTCCTAACCTAGTGTAGATTAACTAGTGACCCAGTTCAGGATTTTTTTTATTTCTTTTGCTCATGTTCCAATATTTTTATTTCTTCTTATGATTTGTGGTAGGATCTTATCAATCATTAAGGAAATTCACTGTCTTATGCTCTAACTGTTTGTTTCTATTTCTTTGATGGCTAATATCCTTAGATTGATATATGATGATTAATCCATCAATGCATTTGAAGTAGCCCCAGTGTCCATGAGTAATTTTTAAAATCTGGTTATCTTACACATTTATGCAACTTTTCGATGATGTCAAAAGGGGAAAAAAGGTTGTGCTTATACTTTGAACAAGTGATGTTTATAACCCAATGAACCTAGTCCTTGATGATAAGTGATAAAAGGTAAAATGTCCTAATATTGTGTTGATGTTGAGCTAAGTTGAGACATAGCCTAAGCTTATGAAAAATACAGAGTTTGTCATCATCAAAAAAAGGGAATTTGTTGGCCCAAATGAAGCTTTATTTTGAAGATTGACAAAGGAAGCTCGAGCATGAACCAGGTCCATCCTCTGTGTATACATACACGGGCAGATTTGAGTATAAGGGATGCACGTGAAGAGATAAGCTTAACTTGATATATCTGATATCTCTTGATCAAAAAGGTTGCATAATTGATAAGGAGAATGACTCCTTACTCAAAGAGAACACTATCCAAGATAAGGGAGGAGTTAGGAGTTGAGAACAACTAGAACTCTTCCACCAATGAAGAGTAGTATTAAAACTTTAGTTGTTTCTTGATCTACTAACTCTATATATTGCAGGATGTTCTCATTCTACAGGCACACAGAAAAGCAGAATTTAAACGCGAGTTGAGAGCAAAATAGGAAGGCATTTTGCAAGCAATTCTTGTGTGATTCAAGTGTGCGAACTTGAAGCTACATGAACCAGATAGAAGAACCAGTTCCAAGTGTATGTCTTTTGTTCTAGTTCAATTGTAGTAGGTGGTTTTCAAATTGTACCTTTAAGCTTTATCTAGAGGCATTTGTAATAGGTACTCTGAGTATTCAAGTTAGAGTTAACTTGAAATTGTCGCAACAGTTAGAGGCCGGTTGCCACAACGGGATTAGAGTTAATCTTTAGGTTTACAAAATGTTTTGTAAATGCTGTTTTGGCTCAATGATTTAGTGAAGTATTGGGGAAATACCTCCTGAGTAGTAGGTCGTGGTTTTTTTACCTTTTGAGCCGGGCGTTTTCCACGTAAAAATCCTTGTGTTCTTTACTTTCCGCATTTACTATTTTAGCAACAATACGTTAAGGAACACTTAGAAGAACCATATCCTTCTATAATCAGTGCACACGAAAATTTAGACACCACACAAATCACCCTCTCTTGTGTGGAATTGAAGTTAAAACATCAATATCCGTAAACTGCTTTTAAAATTTTCAAAATAACGAGTAAACTTATATGCACTATATTTACATACTGCTAACGAGTAAACAAGAAATTGAATATGTGTATTCTACTCATTTCACGCTGGAGATTAAAAAAAAAGGCTAATATGATATAATATGACAATACCAAGGATGTGGATGAGTCAAAAGTGAAACGGAAGACAAAAATTGAACATTTTCCAATAATACATGAATAAATTTAGACCTTTTCTCTTATATCTAACACTCAGTAAAAGCTTAAGGTACTTTTTATATAGTCGACTATATATATAGATTAGTTAAGAGTAATCTTTCTCATATGTCTTCCCAAACAGAGTCTTTCAAGCTAGTTGTTGTATACTATCGGTATTAAAATTCATCTCATACATAACTTTGACGTAAAAATTGGGTCCTATCAAATTGTTCCGCTTAGGATAATAACTTCATGAGCTTTGTCTTATAGAGAAAGGAAAAAAGACTAGTCTATCTCCGAGTTTAACTCAAACATAGCTATCTTCTTTTCTTGAGGGGGGCGGGGGGAGGTGAAGCAGTATCAAACTAAAATATCCAACAAACATTAGATCGAACTAATTCATTGACACAAATAGTTCATAGGAGAAAATTAAGTTAGTTAAGTTCCAGAGGACTGACAGGGCACTGCTAATTTTTGGATACTAGATATTTATCTAGTCACTATGAATATATTTGCCAAATATTTGGAAGTTTGCGAGTTTAGAAATTATAGTATTTACGAGTTCGAAAGTTTAACAGTTCAGAAGTTTATAAAATTTGTGGGTTCGGAAAATTATTGGTTCGAAAGTTTATGGTTTCATGTTTATTGTATTTAAGTTATAATTTATAAATACTCTTGAGAAGTTATTTTCCTTAATTTGCATATCAAATATAGGAAAATGAGTAAGATTACTACTTATTTTCCAAAAATTATTTTCTACGAAAAATATTTTCCGTTATACCAAATACACCCTTAAAAGTACATAAAATTATAGGATTTGGCTGTTTCAAAAGTAACCTCGTTTGTTTTCCTTTTTGTTTTTATTTTTTGTTAATCGTGTCCTAAATAAGAGTTTTCCCACTTGCCCACAAAAGTGAAGTAATCGAAGACAGAACGTACAAGGAAAGGAGTGAAAAAATCCACCAAAGATTGAATGAAGATTAGAAATGGGAGAATGGAGAGGAACAAACGGCGGATAAACGGTGTTTGTTGCTGCTTCTACAAGTTTGCAACTTAAACTGGTCTCGTAAACATTAATATTAGCAGACATTGGAACAAACAGCAATATCACTCAGAAAAAATTCTCAAACATCCATAAATTTTAAGGCATGGCTACGTTGTTTGTCCTCTACAATATAATATTCAGCTTTGATTAAACAGTAGGAATGTAGTCTGAACATTAATACACAAACTCAATCACATTACTCTTCTGCTATATATACGACCGAATTAAATCCATAACATATGTCTTTTAAAGCATTTAATAGGTTTAATCATAAAATTTCCTTTATTTTTTTGTTTAACGTCTCACTTAATTTGAAAACGTCAGAATACTCTCTACGTGCCATATTTTCTGTCTTGTAAGGTTTTTGTACATAATTTCTGAATTATACTCATGTTTTATCTCTCTATAAACATCTTAATTAAATCTTTACTAATTGAAATAATAATAATAGTAGTTCCCTAGTTCCTAAAGGTAGCAACTTGAAGCTGCATAATAGAAATTTAAGATATCAAAACCAGATCCGATATTTGCTCTCTAACAATATATAATATAATACTCCCACTGTCACTAATATTTTACAGTTTACTAGAGCGTTGAATTGGTTCAACTAGCCTTAAATTAAATCCAAACAAAGATTCAATCGAGACTTTACAACACATCTCTTCGCTCTGACAGCTCGACGCAGTCATTAAGAAGAATAGAGATTACTTATCATTTTTTAATTTCAGTCATAATTCCATAGGTAGCTAGATGTGCTACAATTTTTCTGATTTATTTATATTCATTTTTTTTTTACCATATTGGATTATATTTACAGTGATCATTTACCTTTTAGGACTAAAATTGAGCGTAATCAACCCTCTACTATGAGGGTGTGTTATAGAGGTCGAGGATTAGGATAGTATGTTAGTAAGTTGTCGAGCATATTTCCTTTCCAAACCTATACTTCTTTTCATAGCGGTAGTACTAGGTGTTATCCTGGTGTTCTCATTTTTAGATTGTTATTATTATCTGATATTTCTTTTGCTTCGAATTTGCTTAAGGTTTTAATTGTTATTACTGTTTCTCTTTTTGTAATTTTTTGTCATAATAAGCGGTAATTTTTCTTTTATTAAGCCGAGGATCAACCGTAAAGCGATGATTGAGAGTAGCATATAGACTGCCGTTAAAATTCAAATCTAATATTTCAAATGATATAATAAGCACTAAAGTTTAAAGACGAACTTTTTTCAGTGAAATATGGTCTTTGACAAACGAAATAGAGGTAAAAAGTTAAAAAAGGAGGCTACACTTCAACACGGAAATAGATAAATCTCGAGATCTCCTTTACCCCCGAGCCCTTGATTTCGTTTAAATTATTTTGAACTACTTTGTCTATAATAAACGTTGCACTCCATTTAAAAAACAATAAAGGCAACATATTTATTTTACATAATAACCATAATGATAATATTCAAAAACTCTTGGAAAATGATTTGGAAATGAGTAGTAAATGATAAAACTAAAGCAATAATAACAATTATTTTTTCTTGATATGCTAAAATGAAACGGAGAAAGTAATATTTTTAAGGTTCACACCTACTGTAGTTATTATGTACGATACAATATTATAGAAAGAGCGATAACAAAGTTTATTTATCGCGTAATTCAGATTTTGAAGTACCAACCACTTCTTTTTCACAATATCTAGACTCCTAAAAGAATATTTCGATATTTGTCCACAAGTGCATCACTGTTCCTATTTGAACTATCCATATAGTTGATTAATTTTTAAAATATACAGTTATAGTAACTTGGTGCAATAGATTTCCGTACACATTAGTTTAATTTAGTGGGCGTTGGGACATAAGAATTGTAAAATTTTAAAAAAAAAAAGTGAAAAAATTTTTCAAGTGAAAATGCTATTTGAAAATTAGAGTTGTTTTGATCATGAATATAATTTTAGTTGTTTTTGAAGTTTTTGTGAGTGATATGAGTGAAAATTTTGAAAAATAGTTTTTGGAATTTTCATATTGTCGAAAAATTCATCCTCAAACGAAAATTACAAATTTTATGATCACTAATTTCGAAAAAAAATGAATATTTTTTGAAAAAAAAGTGAAATATTTTTTATGTCCAAACGGGCTCTTAGTTATATTATACCCGCCTTGCCATTAGTTGAAATACTAGATAAATTAGAATTTTGACAGTGTTTTTCTATTATGTCTTGGATAACATGCACATGAAATTGAACGGCATTGAAATTGAAATTACCTATACTTATTATTATCATATGAAATTGCACTTTACTTCTATTACTATTTGAGAAGGCTCCTATTTATGAACATAGGAGTTGAGGAAACTGCATTAATGGCAAGAAGAATCCAAACAGCACCATATATAGTTGCCATTCTTCTGATTACTGTTCCTGACTCGTGTTATTCCACCGTTTCTTCCCAGCTTTATTTTCAAAATTAGAAACTTCCTACTCTTTAGATTGAATAGACAAAAGATGGAGACAAGCTCAGTTTCCAAATTCTTCATAGTTTATACCTTTTCTTTGCTAATTGTAGCTCAGTTGATTTGTAGCAAAGTCACTTATGATAAGAAAGCCATTATCATTAATGGCCAAAGAAGAATTCTTCTTTCTGGCTCTATACATTATCCCAGAAGCACCCCTGAGGTACTCTCCCATTTTCTAACCCCCCCTCCCCTTTCAATTCTTGGTTTTGTTTCCAGCGTTGTATTCTTGGACAGACAATGTTAGGAAGGATGAATTTGATGATATGGGTGGTTTGCATACGAAAATGATAGATATAGGCATTACATACTACTTAGGGTCTATTGTAAACGGCCTCTCTATCCTCATAAGGTCTACGTACACACTACCCTCCCCAAACCCCACGGTGTGGGATAATACTGGGCGGGTATGTTGTTGTTGTTATACTATTCAGGTGTGAATGTAGTTTTAATTATGCTAATGCATTTACTTTAGGTCCTATATTTTCTGGGAGTCTTTTAGTCCTTTATATGCCAGTAGTAAATATAGTGAACTGCTTGTACTTTTTATTTTTATTTTTATTTTTGTATAATATTGGTCCGACATAAGCTTAAACGGAGCGACATGATCAATGAAGATTCATATAGCCAACCCCAACTTGCTCTGGATTGAGACGTTGTTGTTGTATGTTTTGCAGATGTGGGAAGATCTCATAAACAAGGCTAAAGATGCAAACTTGGATGTCATTGAAAGTTATGTTTTTTGGAACATCCATGAACCTTCCCCAGGCAATGTGAGTGTTTCAATTTGCCCAACAAGACTTTGGTTTTTACTACTGAAAGATGTTACCTTTATTTTTGCTTGTTAATTGCTAGTAATATGCTATGTTTCTTGTGGACAGTATGATTTTGAGGGGAGATATGATCTTGTAAGGTTTATAAAGACTGTGCAAAAAGCTGGGCTTTACGCACATTTACGCATTGGACCTTATGTTTGTGCTGAGTGGAATTTTGGGTAATTGCTTTACTTTCCCCATTGTTTTGTGTTCCTATTATTAGTATTTTCTTATTAAATTTTCTTGGTTAATTTCAAGAATGAGCTAATGATTTTGTGTACCCTCTCATCTACTGCAGAGGATTTCCTGTATGGTTGAAATATGTTCCTGGTATCAGCTTTAGAACGGATAATGAACCTTTCAAGGTTTGTCCGCTATAACAGTAAAATCACAAAACTATCTTTCGTCACATTCAAGTAACTAAACATTACCCGCTATTATGCAAACATAGCACCAATTTTGCCGATATTTCAACATGTTTGTCTGTATCATCATTGTTTATGTTTGTTTTTGCCTCTGATAAATATAATGTGGTAATAAATTGATAGATTCTGATCATGAGTTGCAGTAATGACATTTCAATTCTTTTTGTTGTAAAGGCGGCGATGCAAAAATTCACCCAAAAAATAGTTGAGATGATGAAGAGTGAAAAACTGTTTGAATCCCAAGGAGGTCCCATTATACTGTCTCAGGTATGAAACTTATCGAACTTCTGTTTTCTGAATGCATGATATATTGTCCAGCAATTATTCTAAAGTTATTTTGGTTAGATTGAAAATGAATATGAACCAGCAAGGAACGCGCTTGGAACGGCTGGCGAAGCATATGTCCAATGGGCTGCAAAAATGGCTGTTGGATTAGATACTGGAGTTCCCTGGGTTATGTGCAAAGAGGATGATGCCCCTGATCCTATCGTGAGTTTTCCTCACCTTATTCTCGGATTTAGGAATAATGTTCTTGAAACCATTGACTGAGGATTCTAACCATGTGTCTTGATCAGATAAATACATGCAATGGTTTTTACTGTGATGAATTTTCTCCCAACAAACCTTACAAGCCCACTATGTGGACTGAAGCTTGGAGTGGATGGTAACATCTTCTTTTCAGAGACTTGAGTAATGCAAATATATGCTCATTTTTATGAACTGGTTCTCATTTTCCTCTTTGTTGAGAGAAGGTTCACTGAATTTGGTGGCACTATACCTATGAGGCCAGTTCAAGATTTGGCATTTGCGGTTGCTCGGTTCATACAAAAAGGTGGCTCATTTGTTAATTATTACATGGTAAATGAACTTCCTCAGCAAAAAGAAAATACAACATTCATATTGAACATGTTATGTATGAAATGATCTTGATTGACTTTAACTATTTTTTCGGTTGTTTGCCTTTAACTATTCCTTCTTTTCACAGTTTCATGGGGGAACCAACTTTGGGCGCACAGCAGGAGGTCCTTTTATAACGACAAGCTATGATTATGATGCTCCAATTGATGAATATGGTGAGGTTAATCAGCTTAGTCCGTATTCTCTACAGATTTACAGCTTATCATGTCTATAAAGTCCTTTTATTTCATGATATAAGCTGAAGTCTTCCTTGATCAAACTAGCAATTGAACACTTAGTTATCAGCTAACTTTCTTTAACTTCATATTTAATCAGGTTTGATCAGGGAGCCTAAATATAGCCATCTAAAGGAGCTCCACAGGGCAATTAAACTATGTGAGCGAGCTTTAATATCTTCAGATCCCAATGTTATTTCACTAGGAAGCTCTCAGGAGGTTAGTCCTCAATTAATAAGGGTCAAAAATATGATATATCCTTTACTATTTTGTGTTGCTGAATCAACAAAGTCATTTCGTTTAGGCTCATGTATTCTCGTCTGGCAAAAGAAACTGTGCAGCATTTCTCTCAAATTACGACAGCAACTCTGCTGCTAGAGTAGTTTTTAACAACAAGCACTTTAATCTTCCTCCTTGGTCCATTAGTATTCTTCCGGACTGTAAGCATGTTGCCTTCAATACCGCGAAGGTAAGTAAGGTTCCAGCAAGTACAATTTGCACCATTTCATGCGTAGCTATGTGCTTTACCTTTCAGTTTAGTGATTTAAAACATCTTTTTCTTGCTAAGGTTGGGACTCGAACTTCACAAGTGAAAATGATACCAACTGGATCTCAGCTCCACTCTTGGGGGGCTTATAGCGAAGATGTATTTTCTCTAGAGGACAGTTCAACATTTGCAGCTAATGGACTTTTGGAGCAGATAAATATCACCAGAGATAACAGTGATTACTTATGGTACATAACAAGGTGAGGTTCATATATAAGTAGAAAAATCATCCGACGTGAGTACATAAATCTTCTTCTAATTACATCTAAATAAGTACATTTTTGGCCTTCCTTTCTTGTAATGCAGTGTTGATATTAGTCCCTCAGAATCATTTTTGCGAGGGGGACAAAAGCCTACGCTCAGCATCCACTCAAGTGGGCATGCAGTTCATGTCTTTGTCAACGGGAAACTTTCTGGTAATGATGCCTATATGCACATTGGTAGAACAGCTACCAGGAAACATTTTTGGTATTTCCGCCTATTTATTGTGGTTATATCATTTTCCTGGATGTAATCAGTTCCTAATTTTCAGGATCTTCTTATGGTAGTCGGAGGGATACAAAGTTCACTTTCACAGGACCAGTTGACCTGCAGGCTGGAACCAATAGAATTGAGCTACTGAGCATTGCTGTTGGCCTGCCGGTTAGTTTCTCATCTTTACAATACTTATCTACAAGAAAGAAGAAGACAACTTCTTCTGACTCTTTCATTGCTGCTAGACTACCACTGTGTAATTAGGATTCATTTCAGGCAGAAATAAATGCAATTCTACTTGTGTTACTCTATGCTGCTGCATTAATAGTTTTTCGTTCTCAACTGATTTTAAATTTTCTTATTGCCTTGAAGAATATTGGACTGCATTATGAGGAGTGGAACACAGGAATACTTGGGCCAGTTGTTATTCAAGGTCTCAACCAGGGCCATAAAGATATATCGTCGCAGAAATGGACATACAAAGTACTGAATCTTACTAACTCCTTTTATGTTTCCTTTTGCCTTCAAAGGATTGACAGTAGAAGAGTTTCTTCACGATATAATATGTTCCTCCTTAAACAGGTCGGATTGAAAGGAGAAGCAATGAACTTGATCTCTCATCAGGGAGTGTCTTCAGTTGATTGGATTGGTGGTGCACTAGCTACCCAAGGACAGCAACCTCTTAAATGGTACAAGGTAAGAAGTTGAGAACATAAGTTTTGGGATATTAATAACAGAGACACGTTAGTCCATTTACTTTAGGTCCTAAATTTTGTAGGAGTTATAGTCATGCCATAGATTTTTATGCCAAATAGAAAATATAGTGAGCTAGTACTTTTGGCAGCCTTGTGCACTAAGCTCCCTCTACGCGCGAGGTCCAAGGAAGGGCCTGACCACAAGGGTCTATTGTATGCAGTCTTACCCTATATTTCTGCAAGAGGCTGTTTCCACGGCTCGAACCCGTGAATTGAGCTAGTACTTTCTATTATCATTTTTATTTTGTATGGTATTGGTCTATGATGAGCTAAAATAGAGCGACATGGCTGGAGAAGATTCATATAGCCGACTCCACTTGTTGCTGGAACTTATGACTCATCTTGGAATTTTTGTTTCAGGCTTATTTCGATGCACCAGAGGGAAATGACCCTGTGGCCTTAGACATGAGAAGCATGGGTAAGGGACAGGTTTGGATCAACGGACAAAGCATAGGTCGATATTGGACAGCATCTGCTAATGGCAATTGTGATGCTTTCCACTATGCTGGAACTTACAGACAAACTAAATGTCAACTTGGTTGTGGACAACCAACTCAGAAATGGTAGTTCTTGAATTTTTACTGATTCTGTCATCACTAGAAGCATGTTACTACTGCTTCAATTTCCTTTATATCATTAAATACACATTAGAATTTCCTAACTAACCCTTTGTCTATTCGGCTAATTCTCAGGTACCATGTCCCAAGGTCTTGGTTGAAGCCGACACAAAATTTGCTTGTCTTGTTCGAGGAACTAGGTGGTGATGTATCAAAGATATTGTTAGTGAAAAGGACAACTTCATGAGTTCAGTTAGTTTAGGAAATGTCTCCAGTAGGAAGGAATTCTGTAGGTTTTTTATCATTAGGGATAAATCCATGAAATAGAGTCACATTTCTTGGAAAAAGCCAAGATCTAGGAGAATTTCTGGATGCTTTTCCACTTTGCTGGGTGGATTGATGTATATGTTTGACGTCTTCTGTTCCCAGTCATAGTTTGGTGTCTCACATTCTTTCTGACATTGTGTAACAATGACCTTCATCAAGAAAATAACTAGACAAAAGGTCTCAAGTCATATTTCATATCCGTTTCTGAATCACTTTCCTACTTTATTAACTGGATCTCTTGCAATCGAAATGTAACAGAATGTGGCTCTTGTCATATCGAGGATCTACCGGAAACAACCTCTCTACCTTCATAAGGTAGAGATAAGGTTTGCGTACACATTACCCTCCCAGAACCCACTTGTGGGACTTCACTGGGTTTGTTGTTGTTGCTGTTGCAGCTCTCGTCATATCGCAGCAGCAGCAAATTTTGGTTCCCAATGATTTATAAACTTGTATCAGGCCAAGAAATGTTGCTTGTGTGTCCAAGAAATATTGCTAGTGCAAAGGACACATGCATACACACATTCAGAATTACTCATAGATGCTGATAATGTAAACCAAGAGCAGTGAAAGATCTATGAACTTGTAAATAAGTCCAGCTCTGTCCAAGCAAAATGGAAGCTTCACAAGAGTAAAAGCCGGAAAATAGTCTAGTTGATAGAAATTGAAGGGCATATAGCCTTACACCATACGCACAAATCAGATTCCAAACACCAAAACAAAGGTTCATAAATGTTGTGTTCAATCTTTTGGTTCTACAATATTGTGGTACAAATTAATGTCCGTTAAACTTTTAGTTACTTTTTACACACAAATATGTGTGTGTTTCGAGTCGAAAACAACAAGCTCAGTTAAACCTTTTCACAATTTACCATGTGGTGATGGACGAAATCAGACCTCTCTATAACAGAATCGCGATGTAACAATCATTTTGTTGAAGAATCGAGTACGAGCCATAATAGCCAAGTTGCTCCTCAAACTTATTCTGTTAGGTAGTTAGGAGCTTAGGTGACAGCTGTCACCAGCTAAGTTAATAGAGGTGGTTAGTGGAAATTAGTTAGAGTCAGTTAGAGATACTTGTATATATATACATAGCATCTGTACAAAGTCTGTAGCAGATTTCAATATATGAAACACAATTCATTCTCTCTTCTCTGCTCTCATTTTCGTCTCTCCAACTCGATCAACTAGTTCTAGAACTCAACATGGTATCAGAGCCCGTGAAAATGATCAATTCACGCAGATTGCTCGCCATTGATTTTGTATCTAGAACTCCTTGGTCGTTATCGTCTATGAATTGCTTCGATTCACCTAACCTTAGGTTGAGTCGTCCTTGAGCAATTAGGTATTCTTCTGATTTTTTTTTTATGTTCGATTCTGTTCTAAGCTACCGATTTTTGATCTTCAATGGAAATCGGAGCCGGTGGTAGAAGCTCAGGCACAAGAATTGAAGATACAACTGTTGATGCAACTACAGTGGGAAATCTAAGTCGTGTGGGTGCTATAGTTGTCGATCAACATCATCTTTTATTTCTCTAACCGTCTGATACTCCAGGTAGCTCTCTCATTTTAATTAAGCTAACTGGACATGAGAATTATGCTCTGTGGAGCAGCTCTATGCGTATTAGCTTACTAGGCAAGAGCAAACTAGGCTTTGTAGATGGAAGATATTCTAAGGATAAATTTGATCCTCTCTTCATGATCTGTGGGAAAAGTGTAATGCTATTGTGCTTTCATGGATAATGAATTCTGCGGGTACTGAGCTATTAAGTGGAATGGTGTATGCTACAAGTGCACACAAAGTGTGGAGTGACCTTAGAGAAAACTTTGAAAAGGTGAATGGCTCAAGGGTCCTATACTTGCACAAACAGATTGCTACTCTGTCACAGGGCATCTCATCAATATCCTCTTATTTCTCTAAATTGAAGGAGTTTTGGGCTGAATTTGATGCGTTTATGCCTTGTCCTGGTTGTGGCTGTGAAGAATCAAAGAGATATTTAGAACACTTTGAGTATCAAAGGTTGTTACAGTTCTTAATGGGACTGAATGAGTCCTATGCACAGTCGAGCAATCAGATTCTAAATATGCCACCTATCCTTCTATAAACAAAGCCTACTCTATGATCATTTCAGAAGAAAGTAGAAGGTCTTTGGCTAATCATTCCTCAAATGTAGCAGAAATTCATGCGGGAACAAACTTATTCACCAGTAAAAGTCACCCTAACTCATCTCAGTTTGCGAATAAGGCTGGTCCTGCTCCATACCCCTCTAATCCTGCCTCTTATGTTCAATAATAAAGGAAGCTCATACCCTAAAAATAATTTCAAGCAGAGTAAGAATCAGTAAGACTACTGCAGTTTCAAAGGTCACACTAGGGAAACTTGCTATAAGCTTCATGGCTATCCCTCAGATTTCAAATCGAAAAAGAAGCATCCTTCAGCAAACTCAGTTGCTTATACCGGAGAGAATCAGTTCCCCAACAATGTTATGACAGTCTTTGGGAATCCTTAAACTCCACAAGCAGGAGGTCATCTTACCAACAACCAGTTTGCTCAGAACCAGGTTGCTCAAGCTGCAATAAGTGGAATCCCCCAATTTACACAGGAACAGTACAATCAAATTATGTAGATGCTTGGAAAAGGAAGTGAGGATAGTGGCTCAGCCATGGCAGCATGTATGATACATAATGCAACCCTTCCAGAAGATAAGCCTAAGTGGATAATTGACACTGGAGCTTCTAATCATATGGTGCATAGAATTTATATGTTATTTTATTTAAAATACTTGGGAAGGAGGGAAAGTATGTCTACATACAGGAGACCTAGCATAGTAAAACATCTAGGATCCACATACATATTTCCTGGCCACAAGATAACTAATGTAATGCATATACCAGAGTTCAGATACAATCTGTTATCTGTCTCAAAGATTACAAAGGAGTTGAAGTCTCTAGCTATGTTCTTTCCTGACTTTTGTATATTTCATGATCTCTTCAATGGACAGGTGAAGTGGATTGGTAAGGAAGAATATAGATTGTATGTGCTCACACCTGGGAGCACAATACAAGCAATAGAGGAGCACCTACTACAAGAAATTCAAGTTTTGTTCCAAAATCTCTCACTGTAAATACCACTAAGTATACTAGAATAAATTTTGCTCTATGGCATAGAAGGTTAGGTCATATACCTTTGGATATATTGAAGAAAGTAAGTGAATTTCAGTCTGTAAAATTTGATGGTACTGAACATCATTGTACTGTTTGCCCAGTTGCTAAGCAAGCAAGATTACCTTTTTCTCTGAGTACTTCCACTATTTTTTTTAACTTTGATATTATTCATGCTGATGTGTGGGGCCCTTACAGGGTCCTACCTATGATGGGAAGAGATATTTTTTTACTATAGTTGATGATCATTCTAGATTCACATGGATGTTTCTATTACCTTCAAAAGCTGAAGGAATTGTGGTTCTTAGGAATTTCTTCTTGATGGTTAAAACTATTCATTCTTCTATTATCAAAGTTCTAAAAACAAACAATGGCTGTGAGTTTTTAATACTCAAATGACAGAACTGCTCATGTCATTAGGCATCACTCATCAAAGCTCTTGTACTTACACTCCACAACAGAATGAAGTGGCTGAGAGAAGACACATGCATATACTCAATGTAGCTAGGGCACTCAGATTCCGAACCTCAGTTCCACTCAGATACTGCGGAGAATGTGTCACCACTGCAGCTTATCTTATAAACAGACTACCTACCTCAACACTTAAAGGTAGAACACCATATGAAGTATTGCAGGGTGCTCCTGCTTCTCTCACTCATTTGATAGTATTTGGTTGTCTAGGCTATGTGACAGAGGTAAGAAGAACTGATAAATTTGTTCCTAGAGCTATTCCTGCAGTTTTTCTTGGATATTCTATGGTCCAAAAGGGCTATAAGATGTATACACTAGACTCCAGGGAATTTATAATCAGTAGAGATGTGGTTCAAGGAGGATGTCTATCCCTTCAGACACACTATCTCCTCTATATCATCATTATTTCCTATTTTAGAATTCTCTCTTGACACTAGCTCTGGAAGCAATATAACAGTATCTCCTCAAAATACTACAGATTTATCTAATGCACAACCTATCGATCCCTTAGTATCTGCTGAAATTCCAAACTTATCAAATGCTTCAGACTCCAATACATCACCAGATATAGAGTCCTCTACTGAGACCTCAGCACCAGAGCCTCATCATGAGAAACTTGAACCTAGCAGAAAATCTCTATGAGTGTCTAAACCACCACTGTGGATGAAGGACTTTGTGGTTTCAACTTATGGGAAGTCCAACTGTTGTTATCACATATCAAACTATGTGAGCTACAACAACATTTCTTCTTCCTATAGTGCTGCACCCAATGTCTATTCATATATTGTTGAACCACAATCCTACAATGAAGCAATTCAGAATCCTAAATGGATTGTTGCTATGAAGTCAGAAATCACAACACTAGAAGAGAACAAGACTTGGAGCATTGTTGATTTGCCAAAACGAAAGGTGTATATTGGATGAAAATGGGTTTTCAAGTCAAATATATAGCTTCAAGAGCAGTAGAAAGATACAAAGCAAGACTAGTGGCTAAAGGTTACAGTCAGCAGGAAGGGCTGGACTATACAGAAACTTTCTCCCCTATGGCCAAGATGGTCACAGTCAGGCCAGTTATTGCAGTTGCAGCAGCTAAGCATTGGCACATCTTTCAAATGGATGTGCACAATGTCTTTCTTCAAGGAGATTTGCTTGAAAAAGTGTACATGGACATCCCACAAGGTTTTTTTACCCAAGGAAGGACATGTTAAGTCTGTCGATAACACAAATCATTATATGGCCTCAAACATGCACCAAGACAGTGGAACAAGAAGCTCACTGATGCCCTGCTGCAGCTTGGCTTCACTCAAAGTCATTTCGATTACTCTTTATTTACTAAGAAAGTGCAGGATAGACTGGTGCTTGTTTTAGTCTATGTTGATGATCATTTGGTTACAGGGAGTTGTCCTCAGCTTATTCTGCAGACTAGATGTGATCTGAAATTCAAGTTCAATATGAAAGATTTTGGTGAGCTCAAGTTTTTCTTAGGCATTGAGTTTTCCAGATCAAGGGAGAGTATTATCATGAATTAGAAAAAATATGCTCTAGAACTAATTGTTAAGCTGATACTTGGAGGAGCTAAACATGTTGGTGCTCCATTAGAGCAAAATCAAAAGCTTACCTCTGCAGATTATGACAGCTTCATCAACACTCAAAACACAGACAAAGATAATGCATATATTGATCATCTGCTACCTGATGTTAGCCAATATCAAAGATTAGTAGGGAGACTTCTGTATTTGACAATGAACATAGCAGACATTGCCTTTGTTATTTAGGTCCTTAGCCAATTTATGCATAAGCCCAAGCTATCTCATATGGAAGTTGCATTAAGGGTAGTATGGTATATCAAGAGTACACCTTGTCTAGAATTGCTGATGCCTTCTGATAGTTCTAGAAAATTAAGAGCCTGTTGTGACTCATACTGGGGAGGCTGTGTGCAGACTAGAAAATTTGTTACAGGCTATCTAGTGAAGTTTGGAAATGCCTTAATCTCTTGGAAAGCAAAGAAGCAAGATACTGTGGCAAGAAGTTCTGCATAAGAAGAGTTAAGAAGCATGGCTTCAGTAGTGGCTGAATTAACCTGGTTAACAGGTCTATACAAAGAATTAGAAGTGGAGGTTGAAGTTCCTATTGATCTATACTGTGACAGTAAGGGTGCAATCCAGATCGCAACCAATACCATATTCCATGAACGCACAAAACACATTGATATAGATTGTCACTTTGTGAGAGAAAAGAACATTCAAGGATTTATAAAGACACACTATGTTTCCAAAAAAGAACAACAAACTGATCTACTAACCAAGAGTCTGGGAAAGCCACAACATGATTACTTGCTATCCAAGCTGGGGTTGAAAGATGTGTTTCAACCATCAGCTTGAGGGAGGGTGTTGAAGAATCGAGTATGAGCCATAACAGCCAAGCTGCTTGATGTGTGGCTAGAATTCATGGTTTTAAGCATTATATACCTTACATTTTATGTACATTTGTGATAAAAATACACGTCATATGTGCATAATGGAGTCTATTTCATGTGTAGGTGAATTGGAGATGGAAGCCGAGCTAAATGGATGCATAAATGTCAAAAATACGCTCAAGAGTCGAAAAGGAGTGACCCGGGCCATAGCCGGGCATTTTGGCCCTAACGCCAAGCCTGCCCAGGCTATAGTTGGGCGTTTGGGGCTTAACGCCTGGGGTCCATGGTCCGGTCAAATCCAAGTTTTGAAGGTTTTAAGTGTTTTCCGGTTTTAATAGAGTCTCCTACACGTTTAGGATTTATCCCAAACATATAAATAGACCCAAAAATACAACTTGGATGGGAGGATGCCATTTTTGGAGAGAAGATACACACAAGATCATTAGGGAGTAAAGGATTATCAGTTTCTTCATCTTTTTCTAGTATTTATAATTCATTCAAGACGTATGCAATTGTTTGATTCTAGCATGAGTGGATAAACACCCATTGTTCTGGGGTTGTGGTTTAGCCATGAATATTATTATTCGACATTAACTTAACCTTGATTTTAGTTCACTCAATATGTGGTTGTTTCTTCAATTCTGCGTTTAATTGCTTAATTTTTGGCCAGCAATTTGGTTCTATATACTATCTATGTTATGCTTGGGAAAGTCGTATATAGATTAGAGAAGAATTGAAGAGAGCGCGATCTTAACCCTTCAAGGGAGCAGATTTGTGGTTAGGATAGGAATATACCTAGTCACCGTGCTTAATTAAACATCGTAATATTAGTGCGTTCTAATAGATTAATTTCATAGGAATATAGGCGTTAATCTATTGAGAATAGGCGAGTAGTACTTCGGGAGAAGGTTACGAGAGCAATTATCGATTAATTAGCAACCATGAGTGAATTATATAAAAGGGAGAGTTAATTAGAATGCAATACGAGTGGTGAATTGATCACAACCCTGAAATATTTATCTCTACTGAATACACACAACTATGTTCTTGTCACTTGATAATTAGTTAGTTCATAGAATCGTAGTATAAATTAGTTACATTCCTGGATTTTGTTTTGGGCTTGATTAAATAACAATTAGAGTGATTCAACAAGTAGTTTACGCAAGTCCCTGTGGGTTCGACATTCGATTTAACATTATATTACTTGCTAAGACCACGTATACTTGCGTGTGCGTTTGGGACCAACAAGTTTTTGGCGCTATTGCCGAGGATTTGAATATAGATTACTTCTTAGTTACTTGCTTTAATTATTTATTTCATTGAGTCTAACGTCACATGAATTTTGCTCTAACCTCAGGAACTTCGAGTGAATGCGTAGGGTCAGAAGCCATGATAGACTTGACGGCTTTGACCCCGAACCTGAGAGGTCATTTCACAGGAGGTTGTGAGAAGCAAGAGATACACACAATATTCAGGACTTCATCCGATTTCCTGTGAACATGGCAGAGGAACAACACATGGCTGTTGAGGAGGTGGAAATGCCCAATATCGCTAATGTTACCTCCAGCATCGTGAAGCCCAGAATCACTGGGCACTTTGAGCTGAAATAGAGCATGATCCAACTACTTCATGCAAACGGTCAGTTTTTGGGCCTTCCACACGAGGATCCACACCAGCACATTCTGAACTTCTTGGAGATTAGTGATACTTATATCACTAACGGGGTCACGCCAGATTATGTGAGGCTCACTCTTTTCCCATTCTCTATATTGGGCGAAGCAAAGCAATGGCTCAAGGCAGAACCAGCTAATTGCATCACAAAATGGAACGATTTGGCGAGAAAATTTCTGGCAAGGTTCTTCCCTTCAGGAAAGACTGCAAATATCAGGAGTGAGATAGTCTCCTTTAGACAGAAAATGGGTGAATCGTTACATTCATCATGGGAAAGGTTCAAAGGGCTACTCAGAGACTACCCTCATCACAATCAGACAAACGAGGTGTTAGTTCACACTTTCATTGAGGGGCTCCATCCGCAAACAAAAATTATGGTAGATGCAGCAGCCGGAGGTCAGGTGTTGGAGAATAATTATGATGAAATATTTGCATTACTGAATAAATTCTCCAAAAGCAATCCAGACTGGCAAGGTGAGATGGGGAGAAATGTGGTTCAAAAGTCACCAGGGGTTCTTGAACTAGATGTGGTCTCAGCATTGTCAGCTCAGATTTCCACATTGACTAACCAAGTCAATCAGATGAACCTGATCATTAACAAGCAACAATCTCAACCAGTGCAACAGGCCCAACCAGTGCAACAGATTCATGTATTTTGTGAAGTCTGTGGAGAGGGTCACTCGAGTGATTTATGCCCAGTTAATCCAGAGTCTGTCTGCTTTGTGGGTAACGCGAATAGGGGACAAGCAAATCAATATGGAAACACTTATAACCCCAACTGGAGAAACCACCCAAACTTCTCTTGGGGTGGAAATCAAAGCACTCAGCATAACTACAGGCATCCAACACCTCAACAGCAGTATAAACAACCTCAGGTTGAACCATCAGCAAGCCTTGAGAATATTATGAAGAGAATGATGAACGACCAACTTGCTTTCAATCAGAAAATAATGGCTGATCACTAAGCCCAGACTGTAGCGATGAGAAATTTAGAACGTCAAGTGGGGCAACTCGCCAGTTCTCAAAATACCCGACCAACGGGGTCTCTTCCAAGTGACACTGAAGCTAATCCTAAAGCATTTGTTAATGTTATATCATTGAGGAATGGGAAGAAATTGGAAGAAGTCCAGTCCAAGAAGAGAAATCAGGTAACTTTTGATGAGGAACCAACCACTAACATCAGACAACCCGAAAGAATCAGATAAGCCAGCAAAGGAGGCGGTGGCTGAGCAACCCCCACCAATTGTTGCGAGGCCACTCCCTCCATTCCTTCAAAGGTTGCAAAAGGTGAAAGATAATGCCGTATACAAAAAGTTTCTTGACCTCTTGAAGCAGGTACAAATCAATATTCCAATGGTAGACATTCTGCAAGAGGTGCCCAAATATGCTAAATACATCAAGGACATTGAGGCCAATAAACGAAGGCTGACTGAGTTCGAAACCGTGGCACTCACGGAGGAAGTTAGCTCAAGAATTCAAAGCAAGCTAACTAAGAAATTAAAAGATCCAGGTAGTTTTACTATCCAAATCTCAATTGGTAAGCATGCAGTCGAGCGAGCTTTGTGCGATCTTGGGGAAAGTATTAATTTGATGCCGTTATTTGTGTTCAAGCAATTGGGGTTAGGTGAACCACGCCCAACAACAGTGATTTTACAATTGGCTGATCGCTCCCTTGCTCATCCTGAGGGAGTAATTGAAGATGTGTTGGTTCAGGTGGGCTCTTTCATATTCCCAGCTGATTTCATTATCTTGGACTATGAGCCTGATCAGGAAGTCCCATTTATTTTGGGGCGTCCATTCCTAGCTACGGGCCGAGCTATCATCGATGTGTGTGAAGGGAAGATGACAATGCGAGTTGGTGATCGAGTGGAGGTGTTTAATGTTTATAAGGCACTCAAGTTACCTGTCCACTATGAAGAGCTATCCATGATTACTGTAGTGGAAAGCAAATTGGAGTCAATGGTTCCATACATGAGTCCTGTTGACCCTCTTGAGCAAGTGTTAGTTGGGGATGAAGAAGACTGTGGGGATGGAGCAAGGGGATACATTGAGAAAGCTTTTTGAAGTATCTTGCAGTTACCTCCACGGGCGAGGAAAATTTGAAGAGTTGAACAAGCATGTTACTCTAACCCCTCCTAAGCCATCTATTGAAGAGGATCTAAAGCTGGAACTCAAATCTCTTCCAACACATTTACGCTATGCTTATTTGGGGAACTCTGAGACATTGCCCATGATCATCTCATCTAGCCTGACCAATACACAAGAACAGAAATTGCTTAGGGTACTTCGTGAGCACAAAAAGGCGATTGGGTGGACCATTGCAGATATTAAAGGAATAAGCCCATCATTTTGCATGCATAAAAATTTTTTGGAAGATGGACATCGCCCGAGTGTGGAGCAGCAAAGAAGGCTAAATCCCATCATGAAAGAAGTGGTGAAGAGAGAAGTAATAAAATTACTAGATGTAGGTATTATTTTCCCTATTTCTGACAGCAACTGGGTGAGCCCGGTTCAATGTGTGCCCAAAAAGGGAGGGATGACCGTGATTGAGAATGAGAAGAATGAGCTAATTCCTACCCGCACTGTTACGGGTTGGAGAGTTTGCATTGATTATCGAAGGCTCAACAAAGCAACCCCAAGGATCATTTTCCACTCCCGTTCATTGATCAAATGCTGGACAGATTAGCAGGGCATGAATATTATTGCTTTCTATATGGGTGCTCAGGTTACAATCAAATTGTCATATGCCCAGAGGATCAGGATAAAACCACGTTTACGTGCCCTTATGGCACCTTCGCCTTCAAGCGAATGCCATTTGATCTTTGTAATGCACCAACCACCTTCCATAGATGCATGATGGCTATTTCCACTGACATGGTGGAAAAATTCCTAGAGGTATTCATGGATGACTTCTCGATCTTTGGGTCATCTTATGATGATTGTTTGAAAAATCTGAGCATGGTGTTGGCCCGTTGTCAAGAAACGAATCTGGTGTTAAATTGGGAGAAGTGTCACTTTATGGTGCAGGAAGACATCGTTT
>ML349482.1:0-16101 GCA_005239505.1 Nicotiana paniculata | reverse complement strand
GTAGCATCACCAGCAGCAATGTCAACTACACCACTGAATCACGTCGCAGACAGGTCAAATCTTGTTAAGCCCCACTTCATTTGACTTAGTGAGCCCCATTTCATTTTGGGGTCATGTATCTCTTATTTTTCATGTACTTAGTATTTTGAGGTATTGTCGAAGCCTTGTTGCCGACATTTTCATATTACTCTTTAATTATACTTAGAGGTTCCGTGACAAGTTATGGGTGGTGGTTGATGTTGGGAGTCAAAATTAGAAATGCTGGTATTTAGAACACACGTTTTTCTTCATATCTATAAACTTGTAATGTTTTTGAAATTATGAATGAAGATACTAACGGAAATGAAATGGATGTTGCTAAAGAAAATTACTTAGTGTTTAATTAATGGAGCACATCTCCTTTTTATTCATGTATTAGTTTGGGTAGAAGGAAATCTAACAGTCTTGCTCGCGGATTCACTCGGTTGAGCGTTGGTCACGCTCCCCGAGTTTGGGGCGTGACACGCGTATATAACGACATCTGATCATGTTCATGTACATGTAAATCGATGTAATGCATAATGAAGTAAGTAAATAAGATCTCTCGGAATGTCATAAGATCAATATGCTTTCGGATAAACTTTATCAACTTACGTATTTTCTGAGACCCATGAAGAGACGATATAATAATAGGACACATGGGGGATCAAGAACATGGGCACCCCTAGTACTTCTAAGAATAGAATCATTTGTGAAAGTTCAGTGTTTGCTCGTTTCGTTTGTATCATACGAATCATGCCAAAAGGAAAGAAGGGATAGCCTTAACATACTTTAACTTCGTTGAGTCTGTAATACCGTCCAAGAAATTCTTCAAACAACTCAACTCAATCTACCATAGCATAAGGAGATTCAAAATAAATGTTGCGTAAAGACTAAGTCCGCAACTTAAACTAGTAGCTCGTTTATGTAAATTTGGGCAGCATCTCCCCTGTAACAAGGGCCTCCTCAAATTCCATATACCAACAACAACAACCAGAGCAATACAATCAGCAATTCAAAAACAACCTAACTACAATCCAGGACCTTTAATATAACAAAAAATCGAAATATACCATAACACACCCAATCAACACGTTTTCAGTTAGCCTGAAATCGAAACGACGAGCGACTAGCTCACTACCTTACCACATGGGGCATTTATCCACGTCCTTTATCCTTCCATACTCCATAAATCAGCAGCACAATAGGCCAACACGAGTGGACTACAAAACAGTTTACTAAAAGTGCAATAAATCGAACTCACGGTTTCCGATCACCGTCCCATGTGTTCTAACTATTAGGAAACACATTTATCCACCTTACTTGATAATTCAAAGTTTAAATACAGAAATTAGGCATTTTCTTAACTATGAAGTACCTTTCAAAACTCAAAGTACAAAGGAAAAGAGAGGCGATATAGCGATACTTATGTCGTAGGGATCGTTCTAATGTTATCGCTTCTTGATTTCGTACCCGGGATGTTAATATTCTTCGAAAATCTAGAAGAGAACTTAAAGATATGTTTATGAGTGTTCTATGGCCGTGTTATATTGAAAAATGAACAGAAAGACGATTAAAAACCTATATATATGAACTTTTGAAAAGTCAAAGAGGTGCTAACTTGGCACCCTATCATTGGCCCTTCTTCTGATGCTTATATCTTTTTATCCGGATGTCATATGAACAAAAGGTTAAGAGAATTAGAAACTATATTCCAAGACCTTTAATTCGGTATATAATATTTCCCAGAAAAACTTTATATAACACACGAAATATATCTCTCAAAAAGCTTTAGTGAACACCTACTTGTCACTTATGCAGTCTGCGTAGTCTCACAAAACTGCAAATATCTCTCTATTAAGATGTTTTATCGACAAAAGGTTTAATGAGTTAGAAACTAAACTCATAGGTATTCAATTGGATATGTGGATCATCCCATAATTCCAAGTATACTTAGAGAAAATCTCCACTACATTGGACTTAATATTCAACACATTTATTAATTTAACTTGTGATGACCTTTGCCAACTTCTGTTCCACAACTCGCTTTAGTTCAAAACGTAACAGAGACTATCATAAGCCTACAATAAATCATAAAATAAACTCTTTATAATTTTTAGAACAATTTATCACCCCAAAAGTACATGTTATCAATTTGTCGACATTCAACGAAAATTATTTTGTACAATTTGTTTAGCTTCTAAGTCTTTAAACCCTCTTGGTACTTGTTATCAATGATCTTAAAGATTATAACCTCCAAGGTAACATGATTAACTTACTTAATTTACTTTCAAAGACGATCTTATTTCTGAGCTTACATCAATTGACTTATGATGTACTCTCACGTACGAAAATATAGGGTGTAACATCATTCCTCCCTTCGGAACAGTCTTCCTCAAATGTTAACTGTTGTACTTATCATTCTCATAACCTATTGCTCTTTTGAATAATTTAATATTGTCCTTGCTATCTAGACAGTTGTTTTGTGGATAACTTCAAAGGCCAGGGCATCCCCTATTTAGGTCTCTTTCTCACACCACGACTTGTGATCGGAATTCTTCTAATCTCATCATTGTTGCTACATTCTATTATGCAGCCTGTACGACTTTGACCTTGCATGTGCACCTATGTTACTCTTCTCTCCTTTTTGCTCCAATTTTTAGCCAATATCTAGGCCTCACTTTGTGAACATATACAGAATTATGACAAGTTGTCCCTCTAGGAATCTATAGGTGTACTGAAGTTCTATGCTTAGTACTTTGTCGAACTTATGACTATTGATATATCTTGTTTCAAAGCCTTGGTTATCTATGCTTATGGCTTTAATACAACTAGGTAGGTCATACTATACCGTAACTCGTACTTCGGTTTATTATTACCGAGGTCTGCTACTCAACTCCAGTTTACTCTCTCGCTGCTTATCCTATATGTATAAATCTAAGTCCTTTAATACTTCCTCATTACCATTCATTTCAATAATGACAGCCTAATTCCATCTCACACTTTGTAACTTTTATCCATCTATTGTTGATTCACCTTAATATTGATCAATAATCTACCACTGATAACTTATAACCTCTTACGTAGTACATTGTCACTAGGGCTCATGTCTCATCGAGGAAAATCTGAAGTGGTTTTCCTGATCCACCTAGGGACGATACTATACTTCAATAACCGTATTTCATAGCATCCCATTGTGATTCATCATAGGGGGGTATTCTAGTCCCGTGCAATTTATGAAATCCCTTTCTCTTTAAATCATGACTCAATCAAAAGCCTAAACATCAACCACTTATCTATCACAATTACACTCTTATTCTACTACCAGGGCATCATTTCCTCTAATATACATGTTCCTAGTCTTAAACTCCTTCGAGTTCATTCAAGCTATACTGAGCTTTCTATAACTTACGAAAACTATCAAATATCTTGTTGTGCATAATCCCTAGACCTTACCTATTTTCCTCACCTTCTCACTCACATTTTCTTATCCTTAATCCTATCTACCTAGAACCTTGTCGATCGACCATACTTTAGCTTGCGACCTACACATATCTATTTATACTACTCGCAGCCTTCCTTTAACTTGCTAGCACCATAGATTTCCTTTCGTGCTTCTCAGTTACCTTTAGACATAAGCGATTACATTTCTGGTCATTCTGCCACTTGCTCCATGAATGTTTGGCTTATCTTAGTTCCCACGAATATTGGAATTTTCTATAACTCATATAATTTTAAACATCATTTTGATTTTTTACTTACCGTTCATTAGCCACAATAGGTGCCACTTTCTTATGGAGTGTACACAATATTGTAGTGAGATTGTTGTTACAAGACCATTTCTTCTTCAAATTACTATGCTTAGGTTAAAGCCTTCTTCCTTATTTCCTCAGTTATTCTTTCGTTGTAGTACTTAGGGAAGACCCGTTGGCTCTTGTAAATCTGCGAGCTTATTGCATCGTATACCCAACAGAATGTTTTGATGTTCTTACTTGCCTATAATTATCCCTAGTTACTTACCTATGCGCCCTTGTGCTCGTAGGGTTGCTTCTGAACAAAATTTTTGACTGTCTTTCCAGTAGCACTCTATTTTATTTCCATAACACTTATACGCTACTTGTAATTTCCCAACTCCTATCTGAATATTTCTCAAGGATTACGACATCATATTTGTGAAACTGAATTCACTATGTTGGGGTTCACTACGTTTATCTTTCATAATCTGTTGATTTGTCTGTATCCTCTTGTCTAACCATAACTAGGCTCTTCCTTAATCAACTACTAACTACTCATTGGTCAATTCTCATATCTATATTATGTGTAATCTCTCGTGGGTTATGTCCTTTGTCTTAACTTACCCTTCGCATTGGCTCCTTATGTATCAAGTATGCATTTGCACTTATTTATCAATAACATCTAATGCTGGAACCCTTACTTCTTCTCACTTGCGTCGTGCTTACATAATGTTCTGGACTCGTATCACATCTATAGGATCTGAATAAATGCAATCTCATTCCTTTTGCCTTTCTACCACATTTATCCTTTACTATTCTATAGTTTCCTAAACCACATAACTCGAAATTAATGCAATATCACACCATCTTCCCCTTTTAGGGTAGTACTAACATTAAATGCTATGAATATTTACCTATAAATGTTTCACCTCTTCAGCCTTTGGTGCCTTTCCAAATCTTCGCAGGCTCTTACTCGCCTTGCGGTAACCCTTATGTACTAAGGATAACTAAGTTTCATACTCATGATGGTGACACATAGTGTAACTAGCACACTTATAGTCCCTTAAGCTTAACTATGCTCACAGTTCTTGCTTTAAGGAAGCGTCTTCCTGAATGACCTTTAAAGGTTATTCTTTAGTTGTCCGTTCTATTATTGCCGAAATGGAATCTCTAAAATTGTCATGATGTCGACTATTATCAATTATTTTGGTCCCTAATTCATGTTCGATTTTATCTTGTTTACTAGACCATACTAATTTCTATTACTCCGATGGTCTAACTTTTCCTTTAGATAATCACGTTGGAGTCACATACTTATTTCTCGAAATGAGGATATGACCTTCGGCTTATACTCTTTTATTGTCTCAAGTCCTGTCATATCTTATCTTTTCCTTCACTTGAGTATAGACTCTGGCATTGTGTCATATTTTGATTTATCTTTATCACCCATTTATCACATCTTACTCATAATGCTTCATTTACCCTATTCTTATTCTCCGGCTAATATTTCTGTCTATCACTTTATTCTGAAAACTTCAACAAAATGTTCTTTCACTTTTAGCTCCCCTTGCTCTATCCACTGGCTCTTTGGGTCGCCTAACACTCTCTCTTGACTAGGGGCAGGGGCCATACTAGGGTAAATATTTATCCCTTATAGGATTCCACTGCCTATCTTCTGAAATTTCTGAACATTCTACTATTCATATTTGACTGTACTATTCTATTGTGCAGCATCTGGGTGTCTCACAGGGAGATATATTACCACGTTTGCACTATCCATCTGAAATGTTAGCCAATGATAACAATCCATCCACCATTTTGGGGTACTCTAACCCCAGCGGGATCTTGCTATCTCATTCTTCTCTTAAACTATATTTGTCAACTACCATAGGGCATAACTAAGATGGGTGTGGCCAATTGTATGGATCTCTGTTATTGTTGAATATAATTCAAAATACTTATGTTTCTCTGCAATGAATTGTAAAAACTAATAATCCTCACTAACTGTGTACCTCGTACCCTTCTTCACCTTGCTTCTTTTACTTGTTGAAACTTGTATCTACCTTCTGATTCTCTTATTGCTTTTTACCATATGGGTGGCTAGATATTCTTGCCTTAGTGTTCCTTATCAAGAAGCTTAGACGTCGTAGTACACACATAATCTACTGAAGCCCTTACATTTACTCATCATAACCATGTGCAAAATCGAGTTCCTCTGACTCAACTCTTCCACATCCACATTCAATCTCTTACCAACTGTATTTTTGGATGTAGATATCCTTGTATAAAAAATAAAATAGAATTTAGGATTTTGAATTTTTACAACCGAGCTCTACCTCACGATCTAGAGTAAGAAGAAAGAGTGACAGTCTTAAATATCCTGTTGCCTTCTGCTTATAAGTGTGGTGCGCAACACACCCATAAACAAGGCTCTAGTAGAAACGGCTTGTAGATTCCCTAGGACAGAAATGCTCTGATACCACTTTAGTCTTGACCCAAACTGAATGGCCACGATGGGTACCCGTACCTTACTCAACCGAGTACCAACTTAACATATCCTTCTTATCGTAATATCATGGGTAAATATGCCAAAAGAGCGGTCATGTGATAACCAGAATAAAACACAAGGGAATACTAGACATAGGACGACCCAAATGATGTAAGAACTTATACATGTGACATACGGGCCTATAAGGCCGACATGATCATTTGTAAACTCAAAATATAGGCCGATAAGGCCATACAAGTATCCATATAGCTGACATGTGTCTACAAGCCTCTAAGAGTACATAAATGTCATAAAGGTCGGGACAGGGACCTGTCATACCAATCAATACATGTCAAAATCATACTATCCAAATAGGTAATTCCAGAGCAAATAGAGTGCAGCAACACCTTCCACTAAGCTGATAGTGTACTAGGAGGACTATCAACATGTCTACCAGGACCTGCGGGAATGAAATACAACGTACCAAGGCAAAAGGGACGTCAGTACAAATAACGTACCGAGTATATAAGGCATGAAAGCAGTATATAAAAGACATGAAAGAAATATGGAGTAAAGAGCTTAACCTGTAAGTCTGAATAGCTATGTGAATCATGAAACATTTATAATGTCATGCCTATGCATATAAATGTCATATCATGCATAGGTACATGCGTACATAACATCATCAAGCCTTTGAGGGCATCTCATCTCGGCCTCTGGTGGTGTGTATATAAGACTGTAACCTTTCCCCGTACCCCATATATAAATAATATACGCGTATATAATATTATCTGGTCAAGGGTCATGTACATGTATAAATGAATGCAATGCATAATGAAGTAAGTAATAAGATCTCTCGGAATGTCATAAGATCAATATGAATTCGGATAAACTTTATCAACTTACGTATTTTCTGAGACCCATGAAGAGACGATATAATAATAGGACACATGGGGGATCAAGAACATAGGCACCCCTAGTACTTCTAAGAGTAGAGTCATTTGTGAATGTTCAGTGTTTGATCATTTTGTTTGTATCGTACGGATCATGCCAAAAGGAAAGAAGGGATAGCATTAACATACCTTAACTCCGTTGATCCAGTAATACAATCGAAGAAATTTTTCAAACAACTCAACTCAATCTACCATAGCATAAGGAGATTCAAAATCAGTGCTGAGTAAAGACTAAGTCCGCAACTTAACTAGTAGCTTGTTTATGTAAATTTGGGCAGCATCTCCCCGATAACAAGGGCATCTTCAAATACCATATACCAACAACAACAACCAGAGCAATACAATCCGCAATTCAAAAACAATCTAACTGCAATTCGGGACCTTTAATACAACAAAACCCCCAAATATACCATAACAAACCCAATCACAAGTTACCAATTAGCCTGAAATTGCAACGACGAGCGACCAACTCATTACCCTACCACATGTGGAATTTATCCACGGCCTTTGTCCTTCCATACTCCTTAAATAAGCAGCACAATAAGCCCACACAAGCGGACTACAAAACAGTCCACTAAAAGAGAAATAAATCAAACTCACGGCTTCCGATCACTGTCCCATGAGTTCTAACTATTAGGAAACGAATTTATCCACCTTACTTGGTACTTCAAAGCTTAAATACAGAAAGTAGGAGTTATATTAACTATGAAGTAAATTCCACAAATCAAACTACAAAAGGAAAATAGAGGCAATATAGCTATACTTATGTCGTATGGATCGTTCTAATGTTATCGCTTCTTGATTTCATACTCAGGATGTTAATCTTCTTTGAAACCCTAGAAGAGAGCTTAAATATATGTTTATGGGTGTTATCACATCGTGTTATATTACAAAAATTAGGAGAAAGACGATAAAAACCTATATATATCAACTTTTGAAAAGTCAAAGAGGTGCTAACTTGGCACCCTATCATTGGCCCTTCTTCCGATGCTTATATCTTTTTATCTGGATTTCGTATGAACACACGGTTAAGAGCCCTCAAAACTAAATTAAAAGACCTTATATTTGGTATGTAATATGTCCCAGAAAGCCATCATATAACACACACTATGTATTTCTCAAAACACATTAGTGACACACCTACTTGTCACCTATGCAGTCTGCGTAGTCTTGCAAAATTGCAAATATCTCTCTACTCTAATATCATATTGACAAACAGTTTAATGATTTAGAAACTAGACTCATAGATCGTCAATTTGGTATGTGGATCATCCGGTAATTCGAAGTATACTGGGATAAAAGCTC
The DNA here is from genome assembly GCA_005239505.1 of Nicotiana paniculata. Classification (NCBI taxonomy): domain Eukaryota; kingdom Viridiplantae; phylum Streptophyta; class Magnoliopsida; order Solanales; family Solanaceae; genus Nicotiana; species Nicotiana paniculata. Next base: position 7,603 of record ML349482.1, on the reverse strand, counting down.
CAGTACATTTGACCTAATTTTCAGCATATTTATGAATGTAACTTGTGATGACCTTTGCCAACTTTTGTTCCGCAACCCGCTTGACTTCAAAATGTAACACAAGACTATCATAATCCTAAAATAACTCATAACATAACCTCCTTATCATTTTAATAACCCTATTATCACCCCAAAAGTACATGTTATAACATTCCCAACTTGTCGACGTTCGACAAAACTTATTTTCTACAATTTGTTTAGCTTTAAGCCTTTCAACCCTCTTGGTACTTGTTATCTATGATCATAAATATTATAACCTCCAAGGTAACATCATTAACTTACTTAATGTACTTTCAAAGACGACCTCATTTCTGAGCTTACATCAATTGACTTATGATGTACTCTCACGTACGAATATATGGCGTGTAACAATTTCAAAATTCATTGACCGCTTCTTCATCTTGAGATCCATCATAAACTTTGCATAACCGGGCATTTGTTCCAAAGCTTCAACTAATGGCACATTTATTGAGAGACTCTTCATTATTTGAATGAACTTTTTTAATTTATTCTTGCCATTTTGTTTGGCAAGTCTTTGAGGGTATGGAGGTGGAGGTGGAGGTGGAGGCTTAGGCAATGGTTCCTTAGACTTTTGCACTACCGACTTCGGTATGTCAATAATGTGATCCCTAGATGGTTTCACCTTCTCTTGGGTCTCACACTATCATCAATATCACTCTGAACTTCATCACTTGATTACACCACATTGTTCGATACCTCTTCTTCTTGTACCACTTGTTCATCATCTACAAGTTGCTTTTGACTTGAGGTGGGTGCATTCCCACCTCTTCCACTTCTTGTAGTAATGGCCATGGCATGCCCCGTGTTGTTTCCACCCTTTGGGTTTACCACCGTGTCACTTGGTAGTGTCCCCTTAGGATGAGAATTTAGAGCTTGAGAGATTTTCCTCATTTGAACTTCTAAGTTGCGGATCGATGTGTTGTGTGATGCAAGTTGGGCATCCGAATCGACATTATTTTCCATAATTTTCTTGAATATGTTCTCAATATGTCCCATCTTATTGTTTGAAGACTTGGCCCATGGGAAGGATAAAGAGGTGGGTTTCTCGATTGTTGATACAACGGGGGACTTTGAAACCCGACCCTCGATTGCGTTGATTATTGTTCGATACGCCTTGATTGATACCCCTCCCCCCAATTTCCTTCATTATTGTCACTCTAATTTACTTGATTGTTGTTGTTATGCCAATTCCATTGATTGTTTCCACCACTCCAATTTCCTTGGTTGTTAGAATTCCAATTTCCTTGATTGTTTTGAGGTCGCCAATGTTGTTGGTTTGCGCCTTAGAAGTTGTTTCGTTGCCCTTGAAAGTTGTTCACGTATTACACCTCCTCTTCATGTTCATTGTAAAAGTTATCTTGATCAAAACCACTATCCTCTTGCATATAATTCTCCACTCGATGTTGCATTTGTGGACCATTGGTCCTTCTTTTGTTCATCATCATGTTCACTCCCTCCAGGACATTAACTTACTTAGGATTTTTGTAATGACCCGACTTTTCATTTTGATCTATAGCACGTCGTTCGATAGATTGATATCTTGAGTAGCTTCACTTCATGTATTATGACTTGTATGTGTGGTCGGAATTGAATTACATGAAGCTCATAGTTGATTCGGATGGAAAATTCTAATTTCGAAAGCTTAAAGTTGGAAAACTTGACTAATGTTGGAATGAGTAAACAATCTTGGAATCGGGATTTTAGGGTTCCAATAGGTTCATATGATGATTTTGGACTTGGGTGTATGTACGCATCAGATTTTGGATGAACCTAGAGCATTTCGACGATTATTGTGGAAAGTTGGCATTTTGGATGAATTTCATAAGTTTGAGTTGAAGTGGATTTTGATGTTATCGATGTCCAATTGGGATTCCAAGCATGGGAATAGCCCTGTATGGTGATTCTGGTCTAAGGAGCGCGTCAGGATGTTGATTTGGAGGTCTGCAGGTCATTTCGGGGTCATTTGGCGAAAGTTGGAAATTGAAGATTTTTTGGAAGTTTGACCGGGAGTAAAATTTTTTATATCAGGGTCATATACTGATTCTGGAAGTGGGAATAGGTCTGTAAAGTCATTTATGATTTGTTTCAAACTTTGAAGTCATTCCAGATTGATTTGATACACTTCGACGGAAATTATAGAACTTGGAAATTTCACAACTCATAATTCGATTCGAGGCACGATATGTATTTTTGGCATTGTTTGATGTGATTTGAGACTTATACTAAGTTCGTATCATTTTTTGGGACTTGTTGGTATGATTTGACGGGGTCCCAAGGGGCTTGGTTGTATTTTGGATCATCGGTTGAGAGACTAGTAAAGTTAAAAAAATTTGAGTTTTACCATTGTCCATATCGGGTCAAGACAACCTCTTTTCAGTGTTTTGATTGAGCGATGAGGTCTGTAGCGTATTTTATGATTGAAATTCATATATGGTTCTCGTCCGGGAGGTTCTGGATGAGTTTCGGGGTGGTTTCAAATCATTTCGGAGAAATTTGGGTTTGCTTGTTTCTGGTGAGGCATTGTTCATTTGCAATTGCGAACATTTTTCATTCGCAATTGCAAACACTGTTAATTTTCAAATACGAATTTTTTTTCTGCAAATGTGAACCCGGTCAGATTGTTTTAAATCGGGATTTTGCTCATTTCTCTCTTGGTTTGGGCGATTTTTGAAGAGCTTCAAGGTGTGATTTTCATCATCTATTGCAAGGTAAGTTATTCTCGCATATTATTAACTAAATACATGGATTATACAAGGATTTAACTATGGAAATTAGTAGAAATTGTGAGATTTTGAAATAAACTTAGAAATTGGTACTTTTGGACTTTTACCACGAAATTGGACATGGGATTAGGAATACATTATATATTTGAGTTTGTGGTGTTATGGGAAAAGTTTATATATGAAAATTTTCAGAATCCCGGCACGTGGTTGACTTTATTGAATTTTAGAGCAGGGTTGGGAATTGTTTAAATTGATTCATTATTGGTATTAGAGTATATTTTGATAGGTTTGCACGTTGTTTGACTAGTTTTTGGATCGACGAGCATCGGTTTGAGTTGTTATAGAGGCTTTGGAGCCGGTTATGGAACTTCAGAGTGAGGTAAGTCTCATGTCTAGTTCTGTGAGGGGGAAACTACCCCTAGGTGATGCATTTGAAATGTTCTACTTGCTGCGGGGGCTACGTACGCACGAGGTGACGAGAGTCCGTACATAAGTAAATCCATGTTATTGTTCGGGTAGACTTAGGTTCACACCATGCTATAGTTGTGATATTTGAGCAGTCCCTTGTATATTAAATTCCTTTATGTTACATTATGACTGGAGACTAGAAACTCCAAGGCATCGTCTGATGCTAGTCCACTGAATACTGGAGGATCATACTTTTTGAACCTCTCAAGTCTCCCCTACTCGTCCTCTAAAGCAGCTGACCCATCCTCGGGCTGAACTGGCACTACAAGCAGCACAGGAATGATCTTTGAGACCTGCTCCACATGCACTCGCTACTCAGGAGTGCGGGCGGTGGCAGTCTGTGCTCCTCCCCCGGCCTGGGATATGGCTGCAGCAAGGGGAAGCAACTCTGCCTGAGCCAGAGTGGTGTACAAAGACATGAACTGAGCTAACGTCTCCTGAAAGGCTGGAGTAGTAGTGGCAGTAGGCGTGTCAGGTGCCTGGACTTCGGCTGGATCTGCTGGTGGTACCTCGGCGGCAGCTCGTGCAGGTGCTCTCACTGCACCACGTGCGCATCCTCGGCCTCGACCTCTGACGGCTGCAGTAGGGGGCGCGAGTGCCTGATCGTCCCAAGTAGCACGTGTCCTCACCATCTGTGAGAGAATAGAAGATAGAAGTTTAGAATTTATGTCAAAAAAAATATATCGCACGACAAGGAAATCAAATGAAGTAAGGAATTTTCCTAAACATTTACATAGCCTCTCATAGATAAGTGCAGACGTCTCCGTACCGATCAGCGAGACTATAATAAACCGTCTTGTGTTCCGTGAATCCTATGAACCTAAAGCTCTGATACCAACTTGTCACGACCCCCGTTCGCCCTCCGTGAACATGTCGTGATGGCACCTAGTCCCTATAACTAGGTAAGCCTAATGATGCAAAAAATATATATAACTTGCGGAATAATTAAGTAAAAATTGATCAAACCTAAAAGAAAGACTGTATATAAATGCCGCCCCGCATATACAACTAAAAAATAATGCGAAAGTCTACAATATCACCCCAAAACCCGAAAACTCATAGGAAACACACGCTAACAAAAATGTAATACACGGCTCTAACTCCAGAATGTCTAAACAACTGTAAGGAAGGAAAAACATCCCACTAAAGCTGGAATAAGATAGAGACTCCTGGTCTGCGGACGCGGCAGATATACCTCAAAGTCTCCGCTAGGTCTCTTAACCTCGGGGATAGTGCACCTGGTTGGAGGTACCTGGATCTGCACATGAAAAACATGCGCAGAAGGGGCATGAGTACACCACAGCGGTACTCAGTAAATGCCAAGCCTAACCTCGGTCGGGTAGTGAAGAGGAAGGTCAGGGCCCTACTGAGGTTAAACAATATAACAGGAATTTACAGTATGAAAACAGGCAGTAATAATGAGTACAGTAGTGAAATAAGACAGGTTAAACAAGGCAATAACCCGAAAACAAAAAGAGCGGAGTAAACGCGGAATATGTACAGCTCAATAACAATGGTAACAATGAGGATCTCCCAGGATACCGTCCTATAGTCCCTTTTCTCAACTGTCCAGTGGATCTCCCGGGATACGTTCCCGTAGTCCATCATATGTGTATATCCGAAGGATCTCCCGGGATACCGTCCCGTAGTCCATCATATGTGCAGGGGGATCTATCGAGAATCGAACCCGCAGTCCCAAAGTAAATATGAGGGGGATCTATCGGGAATCTAACCCGCAGTCCCATAGTAAATATGCAGGGGGATCTATCGAGAATCTAACCCGCAGTCCCAAAGTAAATATGAGGGGGATCTATCGGGAATCTAACCCGCAGTCCCATAGTAAATATGCAGGGGGATCTATCGAGAATCTAACCCGCAGTCCCAAAGTAAACAAACAAGGGGGGAGCTACCGGAATCCCACATCCGTAGTCCCAATGTAAATCCGCAGCCACAACAAGAATATATTCAGAAATAGAGTGCAAAAATACAAGGAAACAAGTAGTTCTAGCCTAACATGCTTCACGTAGTACAATTAAAGCAACTTAAGCAAATAGGCAATTTAGGGCAACTACGCATGCTTTTCTAAGCTAACATAGACTATAATTGCAGGTAGAATAAAACAGGTAAGAAAGAAACACAGTCTAATTTCTTAAAGTAAAATCGGATTTTCAATAATTAGCACAAGTACGCGCTCGTCACCTCACGTACGAGGCATTAAATTACCAAATATCACATCTTAAGGGGAAAGGTTCCCCACACAAGGTTAGACAAGCCACTTACCTCGGACCGGCTCAAAATCAACTCGAAACCACACTTTTTCCACGAGTATCCGACTCCAAGTCCCCCAAATCTATTCAAAACAATTACATATCATAAATAACATCTCAAGCAACTGATTCTACTATTTAATTCAAAGCTAAGGCGCGAAATTAGGTAAAATAACCAAAACGCCCCTCGGGCCCACGTCACGGAATCGGGTAAAAGTTATATTTTTCGGACACCCATTCACTCACCAACTCACTCGACCAGAGACATCGAAATCCGATGCAAAAGACCCCTTAAATTCTCAGAATTTCGTTTTGGGGAAGTTCATCAAGTTCCCATGGTTNTAATTAAACTAAAGAAAACAACGGGGATTAATGGTCTAACAATGAATTAGGATTAGAAAACGTTACCTATGATCCTTCTCTTCAAAACCCACTGAAAATCGCCAATTCTCGAGCTCTCAAACAATGTTTTGACTTATGAAATAAACCCTCGGATTTTTGGAATAAACACACAGGGATCTCGCACCTGCGGTACCGCACCTGTGGAACTCAGGTCGCACCTGCGACCACTGGACAAATCCCTCGCCATCGCACCTGCGATCATCCCTACCGCGCCTGCGTGTCCGCACCTGCAGGAAAACATTCGCAGGTGCGAAAACACTATAAGAGGTCTGGTTCAGCCATTTGATAAGTCCCAAATTCTCACGTTACGCATCTGAAACAACCCCGAGGCCCCCTGGACCTCAACCAAAACCACCAACCGACCCTAATACCTTATTCGAACTAGGTCGATCCTTAAAAACACATCTCATAACATCAAAATCATCGATTATGCATAGGTTCAAGCCTAGGAACTTAGGAAAATTCTAGAATTCACATCCGACGTCCAAACACGTCTAAACTCATCTGAATGACCTCAAATTTTTCACACACATCCCAAATTACATGAAGGAACTACTACAACTTCCGGAATTCCATTTCGATCCTCGGATCAAAAACTCACTAACGAACTGGAAACTTCAAAAATTCAAGCTTCGGCATTTCAAGCCTAAATGAGCTACGGACTTCCAAAATGCATTTCGAACACACTCCCAGCCCCTATATTACCTAACGGAGCTAAAGGAACCATCACATTTCCATTCTGAGGTCGTCTTTACACTGTTCCGACTACGGGCAACTTTCCAACACCTAAGCTCTCATTTAGGGACTAAGTGTCCCAAAACTCTCTGAAACTCAAAACAAAATGTCCCGGCAATTCAATTTAGCAGAAATAGACTTGGGGAAAATAGTAATAGGGGATCAGGGCATAAATTCTTAAAATGACCAGCTGGGTCATTACAGACGAGCATCGGTTTGATTTGTTAGAGAGGCTTTGGAGTTGGTTGTGGAACTTCGAAGCAAGGTAAGTCTCTTGTCAAGTTCTGTGAGGGGTAAACTGCCCCTAGGTGATGCATTTTATATGTTCTAATTGTTGCGGGGGCTATGTACGCACGAGGTGACGAGAGTCTGTATGTAGCTAAATCCATGTTATTGTTCGGGTAGACTTAGGTTCACACCATGATATAGTTGTACTATTTGAGCAGTCCCTTGCCTATTAAATTCCTTTATGTTACATTAAGACTGGAGACTAGACTTGTGTAGAGCGATAGACTCGCTATTTTAGAGATTCGACGGGCTTCTTGATTAGCCGCGAATAATTTTTCTCCTCTTACGAATTTATCCCGCGTTATGCGTTCTCATCAAAAGATTTCCTCAAATCTCCTTATAACTCACATGTCCCATCGTGAGTGGGGTCAAAGACCTGTCAAAGCTTCTTATTCTAACGGGATCGGTCGTTCGCCTTGGCATGATTATGTACCACACTCTCATGGGAGCAGGTCGTTCGCCTCAACAATATAATAGAAGTATCTATAGTTATATACCAAATTATGATGGGATCAGGCCGTATGCTTCAACATTTCTATAAAATACCCCTATGGAGTCGTACGTATAATTTGTCAAAAATCCAATGTATCTGGGTGTTTTCCTAATTTGAATTAGGAAGACCTATCTGGTGAAGTCCATTATATATATATGTATATATAT
>ML349480.1:0-43679 GCA_005239505.1 Nicotiana paniculata | reverse complement strand
CCTAGTTACAGGAGTAGACTAGAATATGCTAGAGAAACATAATGAAAGTACATGGAATGAACTGTGTTGATTTTCATCTCTCCTTCCCAAAATAATTTCTCTCTACGGTTATTAATTAGTATCCAATATCCCTAGTTCCCCAATATACTAACAGCTGTACCGCCTAATGAATATGCACTGCCTAATTGATTTTCGTAAGTTTTAAAGACGTAGCCCTATTGCATTATTAATTAATTGTGATTGAGGGCTTACAATTTAATTATATAAACGGCATACGTACTTTATATTCTGCTAAGGTTGTTGCCCTTTTATTTTCACAAAATAATCAAAGCTAATTAAGAATTATATATATTAGTGATAAACTATGATTATTATTATGACATATAATATTTTTTTGACCTAATTAAAATGTACCATATCAGCTATTCTGTTAATTACTTCGGTTTACTTTTAATATACATGACAAAAATTTACGATGAAATATTTTGAAACTGTAGTTTTCTAAACATAAGAGGTAATAACACTAGATTTTATATATGCGGCCACATATGACAAAGAGTTAATAACATTTCAGTGAGAAAGAGGAGCTGCCTGGCTTTGGTAACCATAGATACATTAGTTACGAAACAGCATCAGCTTGCTTCTATATATGCCCCAGGCCACTAAATTAAACCACATATTTATGGCAAGATTTTGATAACATTACCAGTAAGAAAGAGCTCCTTACCTTTGGTAATGCCTCTAAGAATGCAAATGCAATTTAGTGGCTATGACTGTAAATGCTTTTGCAATTTAGCACTTGTTTATTTTTTGTGATGGTTAGAAGAGACAAGTACTATTTGTTAATCCAACAAGATCAAATTCCTTTTAAGAATCACTGCTTCAACACAATAGAAGTGTAGTTAGACTAAACCATATTGTACATAAATGTTCCGATCAGTAGCTCTTACCGGTTAGAATTCAGATTACGCCGAACCTCTCCTTGGGATCCAATAAGAACACCAAAATCTGACAATTTAGCCATGGCATGAGCAAACTCTGTTCGTCATCCAAAGCATAATCAATCACCACTTGTGCAGTCTTTTCATTAGCCATCAATTGTTGATCAGCAAATAGTAGCCCTCACTACTAGAAATGCAGTTTTTTCCCACAAAAGAATTGGTGAAAAATCTGTGTGGAATTTGAATATTCCCACGATATTACCATAGGAGGCGCTCAGTGGGAAAATGGCTGGTGAGAAAATAATTTTTCAGGACATTCGTGGGTAATTCCCAGGAAGTTTACCACAAAAGGTTTCACGAGAATTTGGTGGAGTCACATAGTGTATTTTCCTACGATCGTCATGAGAATGAGAAAAGGAAGAAAATAAAATAATTTAATTTTCTTAAGTTTCTCACGGGAAGTATTAAAAATAATTTAGTTATTTTTTTATTTTACCTATAGAGGCAGTGGGAAATATGCATAACCTGGAAATAAATCTATAAACATTTCCACGAATATCAATGGGAAATATTGAAATTCTTGAAAAAATATGGGCAAAATTCCCACGGAGTTGGTGGAAAATCCGTGAGAAATTTGGAAAATATTTTCATGACAAAATTTGTTTTTAGAACTACACCACCTGCCAAACAGAAAGTACATCCACCAATACAAGACTAAATACAATTAAACATTCAAATACCAAATTCAACATTCAATCCAATTCATTTCATAAACATCTAATTCAATCCATTTCATAAATAATATCCAACAAAACATAGATTAGAATAAAAACTCAAAAAATCCAGTATTCAATATTCAACATCCAACTACTATCCAAGACAAACTAATAAAAGACACTACTTTTTAATTATCATCATATACTGTTGGAGAACGAGGCACATGAAATGCACCAGATGCTAAGATGGAGTTTATCTGAGACTTGATACTTTTAACATCACTAGTGACAAGTCTTAATGCATCGTCCTTTCGCCTCATTTCTTCCTCCCTTCGCCTTTCCTCTTCCTCTCTTCGCCTATCTTCTTTCTCCCTTCGCGTTGCCTCTTCTTCCTTTGCATCCCTTTGTTGAAAATGCAACTCCGTAATCTTCTCTACCTTCCTATTCAATTGCTCAAACTCATCAGATCAACCGAGCAATGTGATGAAAAATAAGAAACCAAACAATCTAGAAGTACGGCGGCCGAGACTAAACTCTAATCCAAGGCCGTAGACTCTCCCTTTATGCACGCCTCCAGCTGCCTTAATGCACATGTCCATGATCTTCTCTTAGATTGGTTGGATTGGCCTACCTTAATCATCAATCGGCTGGCTTTGAATGAACTCCTCCAAGATTCGTTTGAAATTATCCTATAAGAAAATTACAATTATTATAAAAATAAATTTTATTAGAGAAAATTTATGCAAGTAAGTATCTTTATTTCTCAAACTTTAAAGTGAAATACATGGAAAGATAAAAAGAGAAGCAGCCTAGCTGGACTTAATCACTTTAAAGTATCTTTATTTCTCAAACTGGTATAGAAGAAGAAAGTTAAAAACAAAATGGAATGAAATAAAATTTAGATAAACTAAGAGGAGCTAAAAGGAAAATTGCTAGTCGTAACAATTGAACCATATGTTCTCCAAAATTTTGGTAATTATGTTGCAACATACTGACAAAAACATCAACAATAGGCTTTTCTTAAAACATTAATTGTGTCTTCAGATTTCAACAGATCCTCTTCCCAGCATCTTTATATAAAACATTTCCCTTTGCCACTCTTATCAAATAAAAGCTTATCTAATTATCCTATACTATATTTTGTTGCTTTTGTTATTTAGGGCAAATAATTTTGCACACGATATTCAAAGAGATGCAGTAGAATGATATGCCCAGAAATCACAGTACCGTTAATGTAATAAACTTGACAATGGGCAATTAGACGGTCTAAAAGGATAAGTACTTGGATTAGAAAAATGATTGATTTTCATTTTCTGAGTGTTTCCTATATAGTACTGAACTTTTCTTAACGCCAAAATATAATGATCGTTGTCATGCCAATATTTTCTTACATTTTTAAAGGTATTTTGCTATTTTCCTATCATGGTTTCTTTGAGCAGAATCCATTTACACAAACATCTATTAGTACTAAAATCCCAACCAAGACTCAATATAATGACATTGACAACCTTTATAATCATCCATCTCTTCATGTTTGGCAGCTAACAAATTTACTATGTGAACCCACGAAAGAAAGCTGCTTAAAATGTGCATGATTGATCCTCTTAATTTGATGAGTATTTTTCTGCTATTTAGGGGTGTTCCTTATCGAGAATTAGCTCTCTATATGGGAATATAACTGCTGGTCAAGGAAAAATTGACAAGGCATTGAGAGGTAAAGAACCTGATTTTAAAGCTGGCATGTATACATGGAAATCACTTCTTAACACTTTTTTACTCAAGGTATTAGCCTATATAGGTATAGGAAATCTACTGCTAACTAATTTAAATTTGTGTCCTAGAATTCACAGTTTATGTTGGAAGATGGAAAACGTGTTTATAATTTTGAAACCTTCTCTTTGAATCTAACATCCTAACAAATAATATCCAAAGCTTGCATTGTACAATATAATCTCACAGCACTAATAAGTGCAAACTCATCTTAAAAGCCAAGCATATGATAGAGCATTTTAGAGCATTTCGAAATGCCATAATCAGAAATCTATTTTGATGCTTATGACAAGAGAAGAAGTTGTTAATTTGTTACGCTTAATGTTAATAAGAGAATGATATTGTTAATTCATATATGTGAAAAATATTGTTAATCTTACATAGGTTGTCTCAGCACGCGGCTCGATCCAAGTCATTTTTATTCCATCCTTCAACTTTTTTATGTAGGTTTCTTCAAACACCTCATCATGAGTAACTGGTCTTCCTTTAGCCTTTTCCTGCAAAAATAAATAATATGTTAAAAAATGGTAACTAAAATTGTTATAAATCAAGAAAAATATAATAAACACATTACCAATCTTCTTCGATGAGCTGCCATAATAATTGAGCCGCCCGTGTGCATCGAGCCACCCTTGTTGGACAAACGGGTTGCCCTTCCCTGTTCGCTCTTCTTCTCAAATTCCAGAGAGTTCCAATACGCAAGAAGTTTAACCTATATATCATCAAGAATCCAACTTGGCCTCTTTTTTACTTTCTCGAGCAGTTCGAAGCATATCAGACAACCTATCAGAATATTTTTTAAAGAAAATGACTCGTACCTCAACTTCAAAATCGCGTGACCATGCACACTTCATCTGCAAATAAAACATGTTAGAATGAATATAGCGAGTTGAAAACTAAAGCAAAATATTAATTTTACCCTAAATTCAGCAAACATACTGTCCCTAATGTAACTTGGAATATCTGACCATAACCTCCGTGGTGCGTGATAAAATAAAAATATGGATTCAACCATGGCTTTCGTAGCCTGAGGAGGTAAAAGTTGCATTGAATTTAAAACAAGTTAGAAACTATATTTACCATTAATTATAAATTAAAATGATGAATATTTACCCTGCTCCATCCGGAACAATAATCAACCTTCGAATATCATCATATTTTCCAACATTTGGAGGATCCTGCCTTCGTGTAGAAGTCTGTGTAGGAGGTTGTGTAGCTGTATCACTATCGGTGTGTGCGGATGTCGAATTACCATCGACCTCAATATCTGGCCTAGAAATGTTAGGAGATGAAGACAGAGTGAATTCAGACGAAGGCATGGAAGAGTGGCTAGCAGGCTGACTAAATGATGAAGACATGCCAGAGGAAGATGATGAATGAACGATTGGAGAAAATGATGATCGGATGCCAGAAGAAGATGATGAAGGAATGGTTGCAGAAGATGATGATGGCATGACAGGGCAAGATGATGAGGGTATGCCCGAAAATGGAGTGAATTTAGACAAAGGTGTCACGACCCAAACCGATGGGTCGCGACGGGCACCCTATACCTTATTCGACCGAGTACCAACGTAACATATATTTCTTATTCCATTATCATATACACGTGACATACGGGCCTAATAGGCCAACATAATTATTTAAAAACTCAAAACATAGGCCGACAAGGTCGTACAATCTTTCACGTATACGACATATGTCTACAAGCCTCTAAGAGTACATAAATATCATAAAGGCCGGGATAGAGTCTCGCCATACAAAACAATACCCGTCTAAATCATACTAACCAAACAAGCGACTCCGAATAAAATGGAGCGCACCAACATCTTCCGCTGAGCTGATAGCCTACTTGGAGGGCTCTCGACCTGTCTATCGGGACCTGCGAGCATGAAACGCAGCGTCCCCAGGCAAAAGGGACGTCAGTACGAATAATGTACCGATTATGTAATGCACATAAATAAGTACATAAGAGACATGGAAGAAATATAGAGCACATGACTCACCCTGTAAGCCTGAATAGCTTTATAAATCATAAATTACTTTTAACGTCATACATATGCATATGAATGTTATGTCGTGCATAGTTACATGTTTCATAATATCATCAGTCTCTGAGGGCATCCCATCATATCATATTGGCCACTATAGGCAAAATCATCATCATATACTAGTTGATCAAGTGGTGGTGCGTATATAACACCATAACCTTTTCCATATCCGATATACATATATATACATACATATATACGTGTATATAACACCGTTTGAGTATACATACATATATACGCGTATATAATGCCGTTTGAACCATATTTCATCTACTGTGGGGAACATTGTCATCATATATCAACTGATCAGGTGGTGGTGCGTATATAACGCCGTAACCTTTTCCCATATCCCATATACATATATTTATATATATACGCGTATATAACGCCATCTGGTCATGGATCAATGCACATGAGTGCAATGCATGAAAAATACGTTAATAAAATCTTTCGGAGATTCATAAGGGCATTTTGCCTTTCAGTAATATCATAAAGTAAACTCTTTTCAACTTTCATATTTTTCTGAGACCCACGAACAGATGATAAAATATTATGACACATGAAAATTCAAGAACATAGATATCTCTAATACTTCTATGAATAGAGTCATTTATGGAATTTGTGCATTTGCACGTTTCGTTCGTATCACATGGATCATGTCAAAAGAAAGAAGGGATAACCTTAATATACCTGGGGTAGGAAAAACTCCGTATAATATTCTTGGCGAAGATTGCACCTTACTCTTTTAGAACCGCAAAATTTGGATGGAATTAAGCTTCTGCTTCTTTGAAGTGTTCGAGCGAATTTAAGTTTCTGCTCGTTGAAATGTTTGAACTATTTTGAGCTTCTGTTCTTGAAATGTTCAGACCAAGAAATGGAATGAAATATTCAAACCAAGAAATGGAATGGAATCTTGGTATAGGATTTTTTTTGTTTGGTTCCTTTTCTCTAAATAAATGGAATCAGATACATAATCTTGTTCCTATTAAATCCTAAGGGCTCTTAGGTATCCAACTAATACTTAGAGTGACTAAGAGTCACTTCATGTGGTTAGCTAAATGCTTCCACGTTTCTAGGTGTGGAATTTATTAAATTTTTATCCACTTATTAGGTAATTAGGTAATGTCTGTTACCCGGTAATTAATCAATTACCCGCATAATTTAAAATTATCTCAAATTAATTAAAATACTACTCACTCTTCACATCCTTATACACTTTATTATCATGGTTATGTGGTACCTCGTACGACACTAGTCCATAAATATCGAGTATTTTAGCTCGGGCCGTATTTTATCCCAACATGTCAAACTTGGATGAAAATTCATTTTCTTTGACTTGCTCCCCCTCTCACATTCACGAATTTACTTATCACTTGTGAAATAGAATAATTCTTATAATCCCCAAATAATATTTTCCTTGGACTGATGCCAATTACCTTACGACAAATTCAACGTAAAATACTGTAGGACGTAATATTGGCGTAATATTGCGGGGCGTAACATCATTCCCCCCTTTGGAACATTCGTCCTCGAATGTTGACTGATGCTCTCATCATTTTTGTAACTTATAGCTCTTGTGAATACCTTAATACTCTTCTTTCCATTTAAGTAGTTGCTCTGTGAATAAATCCAAAGTCTAGGGTATTCCCCATTTTAGTATTTTTTGCTCATATCATGGCATGTGGTCGAAATCTTCCTAATCTCGTAAATGTTACTACCTTTCATCATGCAGCCTGTAAAATTTTTGACCTTGCAAGTGTGCCCAATATCTAGGATTTATATGTAGAGCTTGATAAGATGTCTCTTTGGGCATATATGAGTATGATGAAGTTCTTTTCTCGGTACTTTGTTGAAATCACGAATATTGCTATATCTCATCGCATAGGTCCGTTTAGCCATCCGTATGAATTTACTGCCATAACTCTTACTTTAATTTATCGTTGCTGAGGTCTGCTACCAAATCCCAGCTTACTCTTGTTGCTTTTTCCATATGTATAAATTTAAGTCCTTTAATGCTTCCTCGTTACTGCTCATCTTTAGAATGGCGGTCCAATCTCATATTCTTCTCTTTTTTCCCTTCAATTCATTATTCAAACGAAGGCCCAAACATCATCCTTTATCTGTCACAATTATACCCTTATTTTATTCCCAGGTCAACATTTCATTCCTTCTAAATGCTATTAATCTTCGACTCTTTTGAGTTCATTAGGGCTATAGTGAGCAATTTATAACATAGAGAAACTGTTTGCTCTTCTGGTATTCATGGGCTTCATCCTAAAGACTTATCCATTTTTTATAGCTTGCGACCTCCACATCTCTATTTATATTACTTGCAACCTTTGAACTTGCTTGCATCATAGATTTCCTTATGTCATTTTGGGAACGTCAAGCGAGACATCACATCGTATCTAAATCTTCTTTATTCTCTTAGTCAGGAATTTCGATACTAGACCATAGGCTGGAAGATATACTACTGACGACGCTTCTATCATTTGTGGATACTGAATCCCCGCGCTTCTAGCCTCTTATCCGCAGTATGGACTATTCATAGCCTTCTGCATTTGAGTAGCTTGTAAGTTATTCACCTTTTCCTTACTTATCTTAAAATATTGCCTCCCATTACTCTATCTCTTTCATAAACTTCCTTCCACATAGGTATGATTCACAACCATAACTTGATGCTCTTATTATAACACTGTGCATACACAACCCGGTGGGAGCTTCGTACTGACTTTTTATGAGGCTTGTATTTTTCAACTGGCTTTATCGTAGGGCTGTTATAGAATATGGTTGTTGTACTTCCTCTCTTGTACCTCTGTTAAGAGTGATCCTGCAATATTCTCAATCACGATTTCTACAATTTTTGGGTCCAATAATCGAATTCCTAATTTACTTCGTTGATGTAACTCTTTAGTTTCCTACTTCTTTTTTATCGACCTTTATGATGGCTTAAGTTATCTTCCAATCTGGGGTTCATGGTATTAGTTGTTCTGTTTAGCCTTTTATGGGCGCTGAGCAATATGCATGATACAATCCTTTAACAATTTAATCCTTCGTTTAGGACTTGTGCTCAATTCTTTCTTTTAACTTATACCGGAATCTTCTACCGCTGTATGATTGTCAACATATATTCTGTATGGATAATACTCTGAACTCTTAAGTGCGTTCATAACGTAACCAACTCTGGATCACTGATCGAATGATTCTTTCGTTCCTTCTCAGCTTTCTTTAAACGTAAGACATTACCTTTCCTTAGTCTTTCTTCCCCCTTGTTGGGTGCATACTTGGCTTATCTTAGATCTCACGCATGCCGGAATTTTCGTACAACTCATACGATCATTGAATGTTTCTCTTGATTTTACTTCTCGTTCACTAGCCACGGTAGGTTCCTCTATTCTTTGGAGTGCTTACAATGTTGTTGTGAGACAGTTGTTACACGACCCATTCCTTTTTAGGTTGTTGTGCTTAGGTTGAACCTCCTTCCGTATTTCCTCAGCTAGTCTTTCATTGTAGTACCTAGGGAGAACCCTTAACTCTCGTAAAGCTGTGGGCTTATTACAGACCTTTTTGATGTCCTTACTTGCCTATAATCATCCGTAGTTGCTTATTTCCATGCCCTTGTGCTTGTATGGTTGCTTCTAAACTGATATTTTGACTATCTTCCCAGTGGCACTTTCTTTTATCCCCGTAACACTCATACGGTATCTTTAACTACCCCAACTCTTGTTTGAATATATATCTTTGAGTATTATAATGATATTCTTCGAGGCTGAATTCTCCATGTTGGGTTCTACTATGTTTATCTTACACGATCTGATGACTCGTCTGTAACCTCTTGTTTAGCCATAATTGGAATCTTCCTGACCAATTACTAACTACTCATTGGCCCATTCTCATATCAATATTCCTCGTAATCTTTCTTAGGTTGTTTCCTTCGTCTTAACTTATGTCTCGCACTGGCTCCTTATTTATTAATAACAGCTGGGGCAGGAACCTTTACTCCCTCTCCTTGACATCGTGCTTGCACAATATTCTTGAATCGTAGCGTATCTGTAAGATTTGGGTAAGTGCCATCTTGTTCATCTTTCATTTACCGCATTCTTCCTTTACCATCCATAGTCACTAGAACCACTTAATTCTGACTTAATTCCACATTATCCATATTGGCCCCTTTAGGGGTGTACTAAGACTTGAAGCTATGACGACCTGCCTATAGATGTTTTTCCTCTTCATCTTTGGCGTCCATTCACATAAAAAATGACCCTTACTTGCCTTGCGATAATCCTTCTGTATCAAGGATAACAAAATTGCCTACTCGCGAGGGTGACACCTAATGCAACTGGTACCTACAGTCCCTTAAGCTTAACTTTGCTTACATTACTTGCTTTAGGGAAGCGTATTCCAGAATGACCATTCTCTGATTTTCTCCTGAATCTTCTTCTGTTGTCCATTCTACTATTGCTGGAATGAAATCTGAAATTTTCATGAGGCCGACTATTATCAAATCACCCAGTCCCTAATTTATGTTTAGTTTATCTTGTTCACCAATCCATATTGGTTTCTGTTATTCAGGGGTTTTAACTTTTCCTTCAGGTAGTCGCACTGGAGTCACAAACTTGTTTCTTGAAATGAGGATATGACTTTATGGACTATACTCTTTTGTTGTTTCAAATCCTATCACCTATTGTCTTTTCCTTTACTTGACTATAGATTCTGTAATACTGTCATCTTTTTGATCTACCGTTGTCATCCACGTATCATATCATACTCATAATGCATCATTAAATCTTTTCTTATTTCCTGCTAACATTTATGCTTACCAGTTTACTCTGAAAACTTGAACAAGACATTCTTTTGCTTTCAGCTTCCCTTTGCTCCATCTAATAGCTCTTCAAGTTGCTTAACGTTCTTGCTTTACTAGGGATGCGAGCCACACTAAGATAGTATATATCCCCTCAAGGCTTATAGTGAATGTCTTTGTAGTACTCATATCTGGCTGAACTATTTTAAAGTGTACCATCTGAGTGTCTCACAAGGAGATCTATTAGCACATTTGCAATATCCTTCGAAAATGTCAACTGACGCAAACAATTCATCCATCATATCTTCTTATACTACTTCTGTTAACCCCCATAGGTCATATCCGGAATGGGTGAGACCAATTATATATATACCTCTGTTATTATTGAATATAACTCAAAAATCTTATGTTTCTCTGCCTCAATTATAAACGCTATTAACCTTCATTAACTGGGTACCTCATACCTTTTTTCACCTTGCTCCTTTTACTTACTGAAACTTGTACTTACCTTCATAATCTCTCATTGTCCTTCACCATAAAGATGGATAGGCGTCCTTGACTTAAGGCTTCTTATCAGGAAGCTTACACCTTTCAGTACACCCATGATTTTCTAAAAACCTCACATTTACTTATCGTAGGCATCATACAAAAATTCAATTCCTCTGACTCAGTTTTTTCTCAACTATCTCTCTTTCCAACCTTCTTTCCAGATATAAGTATCGTCTTATTACGAATAGAATAGAATTCGAAATTTAAATTCTTATAAGTGATCTCTACCACACGATCTAGAAAGAGTGACAATCCTAAATGCCCTGTAGCCTCCTGCTTATAAGTGTGGTGCACGACACACCCATAAACAAGACTCTACTAGACACGGCTTATAGACTCCCTAGGACAGAACTTCTCTGATACCACTTCTGTCACAACCCAAACCGATAGTCCGCGACGGGCACCCCATACCTTATTTGACCGAGTACCAATGTAACGTATATTTCTTATTGCATTATCATATACACGTGACATACGGGCCTAATAGGCCAACATAATCATTTACAAACTCAAAACATAGGCCGACAAGGCCGTACAATATTTCACGTATACGACATATGTCTACAAGCCTCTAAGAGTACATAAATATCATAAAGGTCGGGATAGAGTCTCGCCATACAAAACAATACCCGTCTAAATCATACTAACCAAACAAGCGACTCCGGATAAAATGGAACGCACCAACATCTTCCGCTGAGCTGATAGCCTACTTGGAGAGCTCTCGACCTGTCTATCGGGACCTGCGGGCATGAAACGCAGCGTCCCCAGGCAAAAGGGACGTCAGTACGAATAATGTACCGATTATGTAATGCGCATAAATAAGTACATAAGAGACATGGAAGAAATATAGAGCACATGACTCAACCTGTAAGCCTGAATAGCTTTATAAATCATAAATTACTTTTAACGTCATGCATATGCATATGAATGTTATGTCGTGCATAGGTACATGTTTCATAACATCATCAGTCTCTGAGGGCATCCCATCATATCATATTGGCCACTATAGGCAAAATCATCATTGTATACCAGCTGATAAGGTGGTGGTGCGTATATAACGCTATAAACTTTTCCATATCCCATATACATATACATATATATATATATATATATATATATATATATATATATGTATATGTATATGGGATATGGAAAAGTTTATAGCGTTATATACGCACCACCACCTTATCAGNTATATAACGCCGTTTGAGTATACATACATATATACGCGTATATAACGCCGTTTGAACCATATTTCATCCACTGTGGGGAACATCATCATCATGTACCAACTGATCAGGTGGTGGTGCGTATATAACGCCGTAACCTTTTCCCATATACCATATACATATATTTATATATATACGCGTATATAACGCCATCTGGTCATGGGTCAATGCACATGAATGCAATGCATGAAAAGTACGTTAATAAAATCTTTCGGAGATTCATAAGGCCATTTTGCCTTTCAGTAATATCATAAAGTAAACTCTTTTCAACTTTCATATTTTTCTGAGACCCACGAACATATGATAAAATATTATGACACATGGAAATTCAAGAACATAGATATCTCTAATACTTCTATGAATAGAGTCATTTATGGAATTTGTGTATTTGCACGTTTCGTTCGTATCACATGGATCATGCCAAAAGAAAGAAGGGATAGCCGTAACATACCTGGGGTAGGAAAAACTCCGTATAATATTCTTGGCGAAGATTGCACCGTACTCTTTTAGAACCGCAAAATTTGGATGGAATTAAGATTTTGTTTCTTTGAAGTGTTCGAGCGAATTTTAGTTTCTTCTCGTTGAAATGTTTGAACTATTTTGAGCTTCTGTTCTTGAAATGTTCAGACCAAGAAATGGAATGAAATATTCAAACCAAGAAATGGAATGGAATCTTGGTATAGGATTTTTTTTGTTTGGTTCCTTTCTCTAAATAAATGGAATCAGATACATAATCTTGTTCCTATTAAATCCTAAGGGCTCTTAGGTAGCCACCTAATACTTAGAGTGACTAAGAGTCACTTCATGTGGTTAGCTAAATGCTTCCACGTTTCTAGGTGTGGAATTTATTAAATTTTTATCCATTTATTAGGTAATTAGGTAATGTCCTATTACCCGGTAGTTAATCAATTACCCGTATAATTTAGAATTATCTCAAATTAATTTAAATACTACTCACTCTTCGCATCCTTATACACCTTATTATCATGGTTATGTGGTACCTCGTACGACACTAGTCCATAAATACCGAGTATTTTAGCTCGGACCGTATTTTATCCCAACATGCTAAACTTGGACGAAAATTCATTTTCTTTGACTTGATCCCCCTCTCACATTCACGAATTTACTTATCACTTGTGAAATAGAATAATTCTTATAATCCCCAAATAATCTTTTCCTTGGACTGATGCCAATTACCTTACGACAAATTCAACGTAAAATACTGCAGGACGTAATATTAGCGTAATATTGCGAGGCGTAACAAAAGGCATGGAAGAGTTCCTAGAAGGCGGACTAAATGATGAGGGCATTCTAGAGGAAGATGACGAATGAATGATTGGAGAAACTAGTGATTGAATGGAAGATGAATATAATGAAGGAACGACCGCACAAGACGATGATGACATGACAATGTAAGATGATGATGAGGGTACGCCAGGCCTAAGTGAAGGCATGTGCTGGGAAGATGTAGGTTAAAAAAAGGGGATAGATGAGGGAACATTATATCCTAGGTGAGGAATAGAGTATAAGGGAGGTGGAAATAATAACGGGCATGTAGGTGGAGGCACATGCGAAGTAGACTGTGAATGTGGGGGAGAGCTAGTAATACCTAAGTTACTAGAAGATTTTCTTTTCTTTCTTGTTTTACCCTTCTCCGCTGCAGTACCCTCTGGACGATATTTACCTCGAGGAGCCATCTAAACAATATAGCATAAGAAAAAAAATATGTTAATATGTTTAGCAACAAATTTAAATGCATAACATACAAGTTAGTAAAAAGAACAAACATATCAATCCTAATTGCTTAGTTCATCCTCCTCGCTTGTTTCATTTTCATCATCATATTCTTCCTCCTCATTTAATTCATTTTCATCAGCGGAATCTTCTTCTTCGTTATCCATAGATATTCCGGCCCCATAATGTTGTTGAGCTGAGGGATCAACTTCTCCGTACACGCCTTCAATATGCAGTTCATGTGCTAATTCATTATCCACAATTAGTTGAACACATGATATATCATTCTGGTATGTTATATCTAGTGCATCCTCAACTTCCACTCTATCAACCGGTTTAGTTTTTATAACTACCCACCATTTAGTCTTATTGTTACACGTCGATGGATAAGGGCCGTAATACACTTGATTTACATTTTGTGCAATGATAAATGGATCATATCTTGCATACCTCCTTGTGATTCATTATCCATAATTAGTTGAACACTTGATATATCATTCTGGTATGTTATATATAGTGCATCCTCAACTTCCACTCTACCAACCGGTTTTTTTTTTATAACTACCCACCATTAAGTCTTATTTTTACACGAGGCAGATAAGGACCGTAATACACTTGATTCATATTTTGTGCAATGATAAATGGATCATATCTTGCATACTTCCTTGTGTGATTAACTTCAACTATTTTACAGTGTTGATGTACCTTTGTACCTTTATTTGGTGTTGGATCAAACCACTTGCATCGAAAAAGTACCAGTCGTTTCTTCAGGCAACCAACATACTCTATTTCTAAAATCTCCTGGAGTACACCATAATAATTAATATCTCTATCTTGGTCACCATTACCACCCTTCACCCAGACTCCGCTATTAATGATTTTCTTTTTTTTTAGACCATTCTTCCATGTGAAACTTGTACCCATTGACAAAGTACTTGGACAGAGTTTTAACTTGAGGAATAGGTCCCCAAGCTCTATCACGCAAAAATAATCACCTATACCATTGTCTGGATTATGAGCCTATATAGAGTTGAAGAAAATTAAGAAGTTAGAAAATAAAACTTGTATAAAAATGGGAATCTGGTATTTGTTAACACTTACATAATCTCTAAACCACTCTGAAAACCTTGGATAAATAGCCTCTTGGCCAAACACACTCACAAAATATCTGTCCCACATATTTATAAAGTTTATTAGCTAAAATAAGAGTAGATCATGCAAGTAGGTCAATAACATAATTTCAAACCTACTCATAAAATTTTAGAACTTCGGGCAATTGAGAAACACATGTGTTGTATCCGACTTTTTCTACATCCCAGTCCAATTTTTTTTTTTTGATACTTTTTAGAACTTCTACCGGATTGATTGAATATGGATATCGGTAGTGCCAAAGGATCATTATCACCTTCATCGTCATGTCGATTTGGCATATTTATCAAACATGGCACATGATGCTCAAAATAATATGAACAGAAATGAGAAGTTTCTTTCACTAGATATGCTTCACATATTAATCCCTCAATCTTGAATTTTTGTTTCACCGTCCATTTACATTTGCCAGTAGTCTTACATATCATTATTTTAGATGGGAAGAAGTGTAATAAAAATACATAAAGGAAAAATAATTAATGATTATTACCTCTCAAATGGATACATCAATCTACATTGAACAGGCCATCCAAGTCATGCCTCTCTTACAAGACGAATTGGGAGATGTTTCATTACATTGAAAAAACCACATGGAATTTTTTTTTCCAATTTGTTTATGATTAAATGGATGTTACTTTCCATCAAAACTAGATTTTCCTCCCTCAATGTATTAGAATATAGGTCTTTGAAAAAGAAGCTTATCCCTGTAATGGGTTTCCATATTCTCTCGGAGAATGCACTAAATGCAAGTGGAAGTAATGATTCCATGAGAATGTGAAAATCATGGCTTTTCATATACATCAACTGTCACGATCCGATTTCGGGGTCGTGATGGCGCCTGTCGTGGAACCAGGCAAGCCGCCCCTTTGTTTCTAAGCTAAATTCAATTTCCAGTAAAAATAAAAATTTTTAAACGAAATTATTGATAAAACTAAGAGTCTAAAGTTTTAAAAACAATATTTGAAACAAAAATTTAAAATTTCCAACCCCGGATCCGGTGTCACTCAATCATTAGCTGCTATATCATAAAATAGAGAAATGAAGAAATAGACAACATAGTCTCAAAATAAGTGCAACCGGTGGAATAAGGAAGAGAAGACGAGGTCGCGATCGCCAGCTGCTACCTCGACAACTCCAATGAAAACTCTGACATCTGCTCAATATCCACTACCGGGTCCCAATGTACCTAGATCTGCACACAAGGTGCAGGGGGTAACGTGAGTACACCAACTCAGAAGTAACGAACCCAAACTATGGGCTGAGAGGTAGTGACGGACAAAACCTCAGAATTTACAATAAACAGTATACAGAAATTAGATATGCTAACAGTTTATCAGAATGAGTAAATATGCCAAGTATGCCAGTATGCTCTACATGCCATAAAAATATATGTATGAAACTAGTGTGGATATGCACATAGTGCTCACAACCCTCACACAACAGTCCATTCAGTACCGTATATGGCTCTCAAGCCTAGGGAAAAGTCCATCCCGGAATGTACATAATCATTGGTGACCGTAGTCACTCCGTACTGAGGAAAAAGACCAATCCAGCCCCACGGAGAAAGTCCATCTCCGAAATACAACACTCAGACAAGATCCATGACTAGGGACGATCCATCTCTCACATAACATCCACTTCGGACACGATCCATGCCCAGGGAAATCCATCCCTCAACATCAATACGCCCACTGGGGTTGTAAAGACTCCGGAGGGGCCCTAGTGGCCCAAGCGATGTACCAAGCCAATGAAGACATGATTTAATATCGCTACGATGTGCAGTCCGATCTCATAACTTTCTCAATAACAGGCTCTCGGCCTCACGCAGTCATTACTCTTCAGTCTCACTCACATGGATCACAGATGCATCCATTAGCCCGAAACAATGATAAATATGCATATAATTGACAATACTGAGACTGGGATATGAAGTGGTATGCTATAACAGGACTGAGTATATGAAATCAAATAATCACAAAATGAGACAGTAATATACGACCACTCGGGTCTCAGCATTTTTGGCGTGAAGCCTAGCATTTATACTTAACATGATTTCTAACAGGTTCACAATTACCACATTAACAGAAGCACATATATCATCAGGGAATAATCACTAAGCGGTGTTATGGGATAAGCCAGGCTACAAATACTCGGTGTACGCCTGCACGTCTGTCACTTGGCATGTGCGTCACCTTAATTATAGTCATAAATCATTTAACTCGGGGTTTCGAACCCTCAGGACCAAGTTTGGAAATGTTACTTACCTCAAAACCGGCTAAAATACTATTCTGCAGTGTCCTTGCCTCTAAATTCGGCCTCCGAAGTTCTCTAAATCTACAACCAATCAGATGTATATCGTTATGATATGCCAAGGAACGAAACCTAATCGAAATTTATCAAAAATAATCAAAAATCCCGAAATTGGTCAAACCCGACCCCCGGGCCCACGTCTCGGAATTCGATGAAATTTACACCAAATAAATTCTCATCCTTCCACGAGTCTATACATACCAAGAACACTGAAATCGGAGTCCAAATGACCCCTCAAATTCCCATTTTAAGGTCTCTAAATCACAAGTCCTAATTACCTATTTAAACACTGTTTTTCCCCAAAGTTCCACCACTAGTCCAACCTTTAATCACATATAAATGAGTTTTAAGTCCAAAATCCTTACCTCAATGAAGAACTATCGATTTCCCCCTTCAAAAACCCTTCAAAAGCTTCAAAGCCGAATAACAATGGTGAAAGAATGACCAAAATTCGCTAAGGGTTCTTTTTATAGGTTCTGCCCAGCGATGACCGCACCTGCTGTCCCATATGTGCACCTGCGAAAATGACTTAAGTCCGGACTTCCGCACATGCGTCCCTATTCTCGCACCTGCGGGCTCGCAGGCGCGACCAGGCGTCTGCACCTGCGCTCCTTGCCCAAGTCCCCCTGAGAATTAAGGCACTTAGTTTCTTAAATGAGCTCAATAGTTGGAAAAGTCAACCGAGAATTGACTTATAGGTAAACGACCTCGGAATGTACATATGGCTTGGACAACTTCGTTAGGTGATTTGGGACTCAGGAGTGTGTTTGGAATGTAGTTTTGAGGTCCGGTGTAGAATTGAGCTTAAATTGGCAAAAGTTAGTTTTTGTCGATTTTCGATCGGCAGTGGAAAATAAGATATCGGTGTTGGAATGGAATTCCGGAAGTTGGAGAAGGTTCGTAGCGTCATTCTGGATGTATTGCAAATTTTCATATCATTCAGACGATGTTTGGTTAGTTTCAGCATTGTTGGCGAATTTCAGAACTTTGAATATTTTTAGGCTTGAATCATGGGTTGAATTGGTGTTTCGATGTTATTTTGGGTGTTCCGAGAGTTCGACTAAGTCCCGGGTGATCATTTATGACTTGTTTGTATTTTTGGTTGGGGTCCCGAGGGCCTCGGGTTGAGTTCGTATGGGTAACGAAATGATTTTTGGCATTTTGGAGTTGCTGGTGGGAAAATTTCTAGTGTTTCCGCACCTGCGGATGGGGAACCGCAGGTGCGAGCCCGCATAGGCGGACAAGGCTCCGCAGATGCAGAAGTTGGCTGGGACAACAAAGGTCGCAGGTGTGAGACTTGGACCGCACCTGCGGAGTCGCAGGTGCGGAGGATTTTTCGTAGGTGTGGAAGGCATGACCACTCTGAACCTGATTCAACCAACCTAACACCACACAAAAGAGATGAACCACACAAGCAATGAAGCAGAAATGGGGGAAACAGGCTAAACTCTCGGAACGACCGGCCGGATCGTTACATTCTCCCCCTCTTAAATAATCTTTCGTCCTCGAACGTGCCAAGAGTTTTTCCAAAAGGCATAAACCCGCCGAATAACCTTACCATGCACATACCCGAGGCTGACCCCACGTCACCCTACCCCACATCGATCTAATAATACAACACATTCGAATGCCACTATATCCAACCTAATCCCTTACACAATAGAACCCAAATTCCACGTCAGAACTCATCTACAAGATTAGAATCACGCCTCCACACACCGTATATACCTGAACCAAATCACACGAATCTGAAATAACACAACTCATACGTCCAAACTCTATGATACCCAGCTACTTTACCTTAATCAACTCCTCTAAAAGGCCACAACATAACCGCACCATGTGTGCCTAAAACCAACGAATCGCCGCTCCCCGAAGCAGGTATGGGTAACCCCTAGATCATCCCGGAGCACAGATTAACCCGATAGCCATTAACTAACATCCTCACGATAGCTATATAGAGTCAAACAATCCAATTCGGTGCAAAACACGTACATCAAGTCATACCTAAAAGTATCATCATCTATCTTATCAAACTATGTTGAAACTGACCATACTCAGAAATAGAACATCCTCCCGGGTCTCCAGACCCCCAATAGGTACCACACACAACCGACACACGCGATCTGTAACAACAACATCACCCACAAGGGCGAGCACATGAACAAGTGATACAAAAGATTCACGGGGCGTATCCAGAGAATGGGCTAAAATATGATGAACGTGTGAATATGAAAAACCGGAATCAAATAAAAACTGATGCTTCTCGTGACAAATTGAGACAATACTTGGGATCACGGCATCAGAAGCCATCGCATCCGGTCTGGCTGAAAGTGCATAAATCGGGCCTGATCACCACAGGGTCGACCTCTCCCTCTAGGGCGACCCCAACCTGCCTGACCCCCACATCTAGATGCCTGGGCGGGCGGTGCAGCTACTGAGTTTGAAACCGCGGGCTGACTCCTCTGCTGATAAGTACCTCTCACAAGGCAGGGACAAAACCTCTTAATATGGCCCACATTTCCACACTCAAAGAAACCTCTCTCGGAGAATGGCACTGGGGACTGAAGGGAACCCCTAGCACCAGGATAACCATTGGAAGAACTAGGCATAGATGAAATCTGAACCGATGGTGTCCAAGATGAACTCTGAGCTGGCAGGGCACTGAAAGATGGGTGCACCTGATGCGAACTAATCCACCACGATAACCTGAGCGACCAAGCTGAGCCTGCCTAAATGGGCGACCTCTGCCGGGTTGAGGCTTCCCCCCTAAAGGAACCCCACCAAAACTCCCAGATCCTCGAGACCTCTTGGCCTCCCTCTCGATCCGCTCCTGGCGGCGAACCGACTCAATCTCTTTGGAAATGTCAACCACCTCCTCAAAAGAAGCG
The DNA here is from genome assembly GCA_005239505.1 of Nicotiana paniculata. NCBI lineage: Eukaryota > Viridiplantae > Streptophyta > Magnoliopsida > Solanales > Solanaceae > Nicotiana > Nicotiana paniculata. Next base: position 23,541 of record ML349480.1, on the reverse strand, counting down.
CCAGATACCCTCTCCCTTGTCAGAAAAATCTGAAGCTGATAAGTGAGGCCATCAACGAACCTCCTAATCCTCTCCCTATCAGTGGGAACTAGCCTAATAGAATGACAGGCCAACTCGGAGAACCTCATCTCACACTGCGTCACGATCATGTCTTCCTGGCGTAACTGCGCGAACTCCCTGCGCAGCTCCTCCCTGTGGGACTGCGGTATATACTTCTCCAGGAACAGAATGGAGAACTGACGCCATGTAAGGGGAACTGCATCAGCAGGTCTACGCCTCTCATAGACCTCCCACCAAACGAGTGCAGCTCTTGCGAACTGGAAGGTAGTCATGGGACCCCACTAGCCTCTAGTATCCCTAATGTGCGAAGGATCCTCTAACACTTGTCCAAAAATCCCTGGGTGTCCTCGCCCTCAGTACCACAAAAAATCGGAGGCTGGAGTCTATTAAACCTCTCTAACCTACGCTGCTCGTCATCTGCCAAAGCTGGGACCACAAAATCCCGGGATGGGGCAACCGGCTGGACTGGAGCTGTCCCCGATGTCTGAAGCCCCTGAGTAACCTGCTCAGGTGTCCGGGCAGCTGGAGTCTAAGTGCCTCCCCCGGCCTGAGAAGTAGCAGCAGTAGTAGACATGGCGACGGCCTGTGCTAGACTGGTGCATACCGTCAAAATCTGGGCTAGGGTTTCCTGAAGACCCGGAATCACAATGGGCACTGCTGGTGCCTGAGCTTGTCCCGCTGGAATCTCAACTGCAGGGACCTGATCCTGAGCAGTGGGAGGGTCCACAGGTACTTCCCCGGCTGCTGAGCGAGCTGCATCCCTCGACCTCCAGCTGGTTCTGCCGATGTCTGATCACCACGATCGGTAGCACGAGTCCTCACCATCTGTGAGAGAATGAAAACAACAAAAGTTTAGTTCCAGAATTCAACAGAGTCGCACGACAAAATTCAATAATGTGGGAGTTTTCCTAAGGGTTCTGTAGCCTCTCGAAGATAAGTACAGACGTCTCCGTACCGATCCGCAAGACTCTACTAAACTTGCTCATGACTGGTGGGACCTATTTAACCTAGGGCTCTGATACAATCTTGTCACGACCCGATTTCGAAGTCGGGATGGCGCATGTTGTGGAACTAGGCAAGTCGCCCCTTTATTTCTAAGCTAAATTCAATTTTCAGTAAAAATACAATTTTAAACAAAATTATTAATAATACTAAGAGTCTGAAGTTTTAAAAATAATATTTGAAACAAAAATTTAAAATTTCCAACCCCGGATCCGGTGTCACTCAGTCTTGAGCTCCTATATCATAAAATAGAGAAATAAAGAAATAGACAACATAGTCTCAAAATAAGTGCAACCGGTGGAATAAGGAAGGGAAGACGAGGTCGTGATCGCCGGCTGCTACATCGACAACTCCAATGAAAACTCTGACAGCTGCTCAATATCCACTACCGAGTCCCGGTGTACCTGGATCTGCACACAAGGTGCAGGGGATAACGTGAGTACACCAACTCAGAAGTAACGAACCCAAACTATGGGTTGAGAGGTAGTGATAGAAAAAACCTCAGAATTTACAATAAACAGTATACAAAAATTAGACATGCTAACAGTTTATCAGAATGAGTAAATATGCCAAGTATGCAAGTATACTCCACATGCCATCATAAACATATATGTATGAAACCAGTGTAGATATTCACATAGTGCTCACAACCCTCACACAACAGTCCATTCAGTACCGTATATGGCTCTCAGGCCCAGGGAAAAGTCCATCCCGGAATGTACATAATCATTGGTGACCGTATTCACTCCGTAATGAGGAAAAAGGCCAATCCAGCCCCACGGAGAAAGTCCATCTCTGGAATACAACACTCGGACAAGATCCATGCCCAGGGAAGATCCATCTATCCCTCACATAACATTCACTTCGGACACGATCCATGCCCATAGAAAATCCATCCCTCAACATCAATGCGCTCATTTGGGGTGTAAAGACTCCGGAGGGACCCTAGTGGCCCAAGCGCTGTATCAAGCCAACGAAGGCATGATTTAATATCGATGCGGTGTGTAGCTCGATCTCCTAACTATTTCAATAACAGGCACTCGAACTCACTCACTCATTACTCTTTAGTCTCACTCACATGGATCACAAATGCATTCATCATCCCGAAACAATGATAAGTATGCATATAATTACCAATACTGAGACTGAGATATGAAGTGGTATGCTATAACAGGACTGAGTATATGAAATCAAATAATCACAAAATGAGACAGTAATATACGACCACTCGGGTCTCAGCATTTTCGGTGTGAAGCCTAGCATTTATACTTAACATGATTTCTAACAGGTTCACAATTACCACTAACAAAAGCACAGATATCATCAGGGAATAGTCACTAAGCGGTGCCATGGGATAATCCAGGCCACAAATACTCGGTGTACACCCGCACGCCCGTCACTTGGCATGTGCATCACCTCAATTATAGTCATAAATCATTTAGCTCGGGGTTTCGAACCCTCAGAACCAAGTTTGGAAACGTTACTTACCTCAAAACCGGCTAAAATACTATCGATCATAACTTTCTGATAAAATGTCCAAATCATGAATGGTTTAACTTTCTGGAAACTAGAATACAAGGGCTACAACTTTTATGTTTCAAAAAATTTCATATTCCTTATATATTTTGATATATATGCCTCCAAAATCAGCTCCCCGATGCACCAGTTGTTGTCCAAAAGTGAAGCAGAAATTTTTTTTTTCTTTTTTTTTTTTGTCCGAAATTCATTTTGTTAACCTTTCGAAATCCACCTGAGGCCCTCGGGACCTTAACCAATTATACCATCATGTCCCAAAACATGATACGAACTCGCTCGATGCCTCAAATCGCATCAAACAACGTCGAAATCATGAATCGCACCCCAATTCAAGCTTAATGAACTTTAGAACATGAAACTTCTACATTCGATGTTGAAACCTATCAAATCACGTACGATTGACCTAAAATTTTGCACACAAGTCATATTCGACATTATGGACCTGCTCCAACTTTCGGAATTGGAATCCGACCCTGATACTAAAAAGTCAAACTCTCGGTCAAACTTCTCAAAAACCTTCAAATTTCTATCTTTAGCCAAATGACTTCAAAATGACCTACGAACCTCCGAATTCACTTCTGATCGCGCTCCCAACTCCAGAATCACCATACAGAGTTAATCTCAGATTCAGAATCCCAAACGGACATCAATAACACCGAAATACACTTCAACCCAGACTTCTGAAATTTCTTCTAAAATGCTAACTCCTACAATTTGCGCTGAAATGCTCCCGGGTCATCCAAAACCAGATCCGAACATACGCCCAAATCCGAAATTATCATACGAACCTGCTGGAGCCTTCGAATCCTGATTCTGAGCCCGTTTACTCAAAAATCCAATCCTAATCAATCCTTCCAACTTAAGGCTCCTGAAATGGGGGAAACGGGCTAAACTCTCGGAACGACCGACCAGGTTGTTACATCAACTTTTCTTTTTCATGTCAACACAATTGGATAAGTTTGAAGCATATATATTGGGCATTCTTAAATTTCTAACCCAATCATATCTTTCGTTTGTCATCCATTTTGAATGAATAACTGGCCTTAGGCTTCACCATCATGTTATTTCTTGTTGTAGTTCTAATTCTCTTTGCTACATTATTCTTGTAAGTCTATCCTGGCCTTCAAATTATCTTTTGTCATATTCTTGTCATCCATTACAGTATGAAACATGTTATCAAAAAAGTTCTTTTCAATATGCATGACATCCAAGTTATATCGAAGAAGATTATGCTTCCAATAAGGTAACTCCCAAAATATGCTCTGTTTAGTCCAATTATGCTCAACACCATAACCATGTAATTTAAGCAATGGAGACTCTGTTAATTTAGGAAAATTCTTAACCCTCTCCCAAATTTCTCCTCCGACAAGGTTGCTGGTGGCTCATCATAATCAGTTTGATTCTTCATAAATACACTAGTATTTCTCCTGAACTCATGATCCATTGGCAAAAACCAACGGTGATAGTTAAACCATGTGGTCTTACCTTCATATTTCAAAGTGAATGCTTTTGTGTCTTCGATACAACAAGTACAAACTAACTTTCCTGCAGTCGACCGTCAAGATAACTCCATACGCATGAAAGTCGTTAATAGTCCGCATCAAAGCAGTACGCAATTTAAAATTTGTTTAGTTGATATGTCGTATGTTTCAACACCTTCCTGCCGCAATAATTTTAGCTCATCAATCAAAGGTTGAAAATATACATCAATCAAACTTTTTGGATTACTTGGACCCGGAACTATGCCATTTAGGAATAAATATGGACTTGTCATCCACATCTCTGGCGGAAGATTATACGGTGTAATAAAAATAGGTCAAAAAGAATATGGTGTAGCGGAGACAAAAAAATGAGTGAATCCATCTGCACACAAATCCAACCTAACATTTCTTGGTTCATTAGTGAAGTCAGGATACATTCTATCAAAATGCTTCCATGCTTCTCCATCTGAAGGCTGGCACAAAATACCAGACGCCCTTCTATTTTCGTGGTGCCATCTCATATGAGGAGCGGAACTCATTGATGCATACAATCTCTTTAACCTAGGTATAATAAGTAAATAATGCATCCTCTTAATTGGAACTTTCTTTGCTTTGGAATTTGTGACTTCCTTAAAACGAGACAATCCACAAAATTTGCACGCTTCTAGAGCCGCATCATCTATATAATATAACATACGACCTTTTTCACAACAATCAATTTTGTTGAGTAAAGTGCTAACTTGGAAACTAACTTCTTAACCTTATAGTAATCACCGGGTAAGTTAATGTTCGGACTAACTTCACCAATAAGCCCAGTTATAGCATTCATGACCGCTTGAGAAATATTCCAATCCGATTGGATAGTTAGTAATCTAGCTGCAACAGACAACTCCGAGTGTATTGAGCCTGCATAGAGTGGACGACTAGCCTCCTCTAATAATTCTTAAAAGTGATCTGCCTCGTCATTGGGAGACTCATCAACATTTTGTTGGGATTGAACTCCTAGGTGTATCCCATAAGCATTCGACATCATTTCATGCATTCGACACCATTTCATGCATTTGAGAATTTTCATAATTTTTCTGAAAGAATGTACTACTCTCACAACCAGTAAGATTCTGAAAGTCAACATCAACTAAATTACTGTAGTTCTCTCCATGAACCATCCACACATAATAATTTTCTCTAAACCCCTTTATGTAAAGATGAACTTTAACATCCTTCGGTATCAGAAACTTTATATATTTGCACTTAGCACAAGGACATCTAATTGTTCCTTCATTACGGAATTCAGGAAGTGTTCTTGCATAAGCAATAAATCCTTTAATACTTTCTACAAATTCTTCCTTCAACCTTCCATGATTAGGATGATTTCTATCATACATCCATCTACGGTCTCAATTCATCTATTACACTATACAAGATAAAATAATTAGATAAAGAAATAAATAATTTATTTAATTCACTCGGTGGAACGTCATGAAACAATGTTTCATAAACTATTCCTTGTACACAAAAATTAATAAAGATGGCTACTTTGGATTTGACCACTATATACTGATCATATACTTTATTTTCTTATATTGTAGTTGATTAATGGTCCTTGTTAAAAGATAACTACACAAGTCGACAACCAAACAAATTAAATTGTGTATTTAAAATTGTCAGCTTCCTATCTCCATTTCTGGAAGAGCTCTACACATTTATTAAAGAAAATGAAAACTTTATAATAATAGTTTAACATTTAGGGGCCGTTTGGCAGGGTGTATAAGAATAGTGTGGAATAATGCATGGATTAGTAATGCATGAGTTAGAAATGCATGGGTTAGTAATGCAAGCATTAGTTATACATATAGTATTTCTTATCTATTGTTTGGTGTGGTGTATTAAAATTATAATGCATTGTATAATTTTGTATAATTTTTAAGAAAAATAGTTATTTACAAAAATACTCTCCATATTCTCTAGCTTTAAGGGACTTTAAGGATAATTTTATCTTTAATCATACTAATGCATGCATTAATGGCTTTGGTATTACTAATGCCATGATTTTCTATGCATTACTTATACATAGGATAATACCAAGTATGATGTATAACTAATGCGTGTATTAGTTAAACACAAGTTGAAAAATATACCAAACAAGGTACTAGTAATGCATAGAGCTAATGCTTGCATTATTTAGTTTAATACTCCTACCAGACGACCCCTTATAATCTTAGGAGACTATGCATGTAACAAAAATAAACTTTCATTTTTACTCTTAATATCATTTTTATATAGCAACATAAATTTTACGAATTGTTTAAGGAAATCAATACACCTTAAAGTTCAATATTAAGGTTTTTAGTAGTGAACATATTGTACTTTAAAATTATAGTTTAAAAGCTTTATATGTCTATCAGTTAGCAGTATTAATTCTCTATTCTTGTGACTTTTCTTCATAGCATAAAATGAGACAAAGAAAGTTACTAAAATCATATTTTGCACTAAGCTGTAATCCTGTAGCAAGAATATGGATCATATCAAGAATGTGGAAATCCAAATAAGCAAATATATATATATATCCTCGTTCCTCCACATGAAGAAAAAGCACAATTCAAAGACAAGTAAAATTTCCTAATCCTTAATCCAAATAATGGACCTTCTCTGCATATCAACATTACGTATAACAGGTTCACAGGACCATAAAAAATCCTCAATTGCCATTGGATATTAAATGAACGTTACAAAAACTTTAAGTTGCGTTGAACATTATTATCTCCAAAACCATCCAACTAAATCAATAGAGGGAAACACAAAATTTTGTAAGAGCTGAGAATTTTCGATAAGGCATATAAATCAATAAACACATTACGAACAAGTTGGGGGTAAGCTATATAAAACTAAGTATAAAGTCAATATATAAACTAAGTGTGTGTATATATATATATATATATATATATATAGTGATTTGCATTTCTTAAAAATAGGGATGTATCTTCAATACAGAGGTGTGTAGAGTAATTTACCCCCAATAAAAAACTAGAATTTGCGCTTAAACTCTTTAAAGCATGTTGATCTTTGACTAGTCTTATCATACTTTGTGTTAGATTTTATATTCTGCCCTGTCAGTTCTTTATGCTTCTTTGTTATTTGGTAAGTGTTTATGATGCATTGCAAAAGAAGTATATTAAAACACTGTTGTTCTGCGTTTGCAAAACAATAAATGGACCAATGATTCTTGTGACTTTAGAAAATGACTAGTTATAATAGTAAGCAGTGCAAATACACATTGGTAGAACGTCCGACGCTGTAAACAGACTTAGGGTCATTCACACCTTTAATTCACGCTACAATTTCAAATACCCATATAAAAAGATTCCAAATACCCATATATATATTATGATTATTGGAAAAGAATCTCATTACTAATTTATGTATCAAAAAAAATTCTCTTTACTAGTTTGTGCTAATACCTCTCATTTCCTAACTAAAAGCTTTATACAATTTATAGTATTTTCCAAGAGGGAAGAAATATGTAGTTCATGTATATCATCTTAGCTGTCTTGGCTTTTTTTTGTATATAATATAAGTGATATCCAAAAGTATTTTTTTAGGGAAGCCTAATTAGAATATTTTTTCCAGAATGATATATCTCTTGGGATGAAAGAAAAATATAGAGTAAACTAAAGGTGTTCTTAATAAAACTAGAGGTATCTTGCATCTATAGGTGATATGTAAAATTAGAGGATACCATAACTCTAACAGATTTCGATATGGCTATTGACGAGCTATACATAACCAACCACACGATTCAAGTATACCGAAAAAAAAACGGTATCTTTACGCATTGGATGCAGAAAATTTATCGAGATTGTAGCAAAACCAACCCATTATAAATAATCAGGTTCATAAAAGACTTTTCTCAACATGATGAATCCATCAGAACCGCTGTTTTTAATAAATTTACCAACTGCTAACCAGACCAATCAAAGTAAGAGAGTTTAGGTAATGTAAAGTCATTAGCCTTGTCAAATATTGTTCTAGAAGATGATATCAATACAACCAATTAACTAAGTCCACGTTTGATCTAGAAAAAGGAGATGCATGTTGAAGAGCAAAAACCATAATTTGTAGCACATACTAGTTAGAAGTATGAAAAGTTTTCAGAGGGAAGAGATCCCACCATTTGACACTCTAATCTCCATCCAATCAAGAAATCAATTCAAAAGATAGTGCCTTGAGAAACATGATTTTAACTTACCAAATTCTCAGCACCAGGAAGGTTTCCGTTTTTGGCAAGATTGACAGCAAACTCATGATTATTCAACTGCAACAAAATTTATACAAAATTTTATGTCTTCCATGGTCATAGATTGCCAAATTTCACAGTATTGAAAATGTATCTACAGAAATATACATGACACCAGAAATCGAGAAAGAAAAGAAAGAGGACAACTTGATTCGCTTCACATTAATTTTTTTAAACATAGGGTTTGAAACAATATAAAATCCCTTTCAAAGTACTTTGGGGGAAATCAAAAACGAAAAAGGAGAGGGTGAGTGAGTGAGTGGGTGGGGCGGGGGGGGGAGGGAGGGATGGGGTTCAAATTACTTGGAAATAGAGTGAAGTGAGAGAGAGAGAGAGTGAGGGAGGAGGCGTCTCTTGATTGGAAGATACATAGGGGAAAATACGATATGAATAGAATGAGGGAAACTTAAGATTATGTGAATAATAATAAAATTTTTCCACTACTAACCTGGGAAATCTTTGTGGAAAATCTTTTTCATAATTATAAGAAATTTTTAAAAATATCCGTTCACACTGAGTCTATGGGAATATGTAAAAAAGTTTTTTATTTATTGTTTAATTTACCACTGTCTTCACTGAAATTTTCTTTCAGTTTTATATAATTATTTTTATAATGACTTTTCCCACAGAATTAGAGGGAACTAAGTTACGCGTACTTTTGCGCCAAACGTTCCCACGGAAGTTAATGGCAAATGTTATTGTTTTTCTAGGAAAAGAAATTTTAATTTTCCCATTGTATTTCGGTGGGAATTGCCACTGTAAAGTTTTCGTGAAAATTTTCCGTGGGAAAATGATTTGTTTCTAGTAGTGCCTCTTCCTCTCATCAAAGTCTTGTAATAGTGATTATCAAATGAAGCTCCAACTGAGAAAAATGTGGATAGTCCCTGAGAGTACGACATAACAAACTCACTCAGACTCCTAGCTATTCGTTCATTGAACATATTGTTGATGGTGATTCTATTCTCAGGACAGATCCTCTTCAACTCTTCAAGAAAGTCAAATGGAACTGTTGGATCAGGCAAACCTGTCCCCCGTAGTCACGAACCAATTTCCCCTCTATTGGGTATCGTGATAGCATCTAGTCTTAAGAACTAGGTAAGCTTAACATTTACGGAATAATAACAATAATAAATAACATCTAATATTTTCTGAATGAATTCTTTATACAATAAATATATTCTCAAAACCTGGTAGTACAAGTCATAAGCTCTATAGAATTTTATCATAACTTCTAAATACGATTGTCAGAAATAAACAAAATAATGTATGAACAAAAATAGGACGGTGACTCCGAAACCCGCGAACACTGTAGCAGGTTTTACCTTGAGTCTCCACAACAGCAATCAGCATTGCTAGCTAACGATCAACCAGTTACGCAAAACCTAGAATCTGCACAAAAATGTGCAGAAGTGTAGTATGAGCACACCACATCGATGCCAGTAAGTATCAATACTAACCTCGCTGAAGTAGTAACGAGGACTACTCAAGACACCCACGGGTCTAATGAACTGAACAAGTATAAAAAATAGGAACAATGGAATATGGTATCTACATAAAGACTACGCAATATGGCTAACAATACAGTAAATTCAATAAGGAAGGAAACAACAAGTATCAGCGAAAAAACCATGAAATAACACAAAAAAGTGAACAAACTAAATCCGGAATCACATATACAACAAGGACAAGTAATAACTCAGCAATTACAACTGCTTTTACATCAAGTCTTAGTCAACTCCACGAGGTACCGAACCTCGGACAAACCATAACTCACGGGTCCCAATATCTGAACCCTAACATTTGGCACCTTGTTCCCTCTTTTCAGCTAATAACTGGACGGACGACTCTCCTGCCAATTAGAGTCACTCATACATAGAATGCAAATACAACAAGGTATCTATACTCAACAATAACAAGGAAGCTCCTTAATCCAGTAAGAGCGCTTAGCTACGTGTATGCTTGTGCAAGTGTCCTAACATAGTTCAAACCAGCTAATAAGCATAAGGAAAGGAAAGGACATTACCAAAAATGTCTTCTCACAACTTTCACAAAATGAGTTCACACGGGTAAGTGTACCACTACACAATATCAACAACAAGAATGCCCCCACGCCAACACAAGTCATCACAAAACAATCCCTGACATAGCCCACCTTGTCTCGCAACATGTGCAATAGTAAAGTAAATGCCCGCACTTGTCTCTCCACACGCGCATAATTATGTTCCCACCTTTTCATGCCACATGCGCAACCCACATATATATACCCTGCCTTGTCACACTGCATGTCATGACCCAAAACCAATCCAGTCGTGATGGCGCCCATCGTGGAACTAGGCAAGCCGACACACTCCCAAAACAATTTAACTTTTCATTAAAACTTAGATAATGGCCTTTTTCAAAGTGATGTTTGTGTAAAAGAGATAAACTCAAAACCAAAGTGCGAAAAATGAAAGCCCAACATCGGGTGTCACTAAGCCATAAGCAAATACTACAACTGTTCAGAAATATAGCAAGACTAACATCATCTGAGAATAGTCAAAAATACACTAAAAGGGAGATAAGGAAGGAGAAAGGCAGGACTGCGATCGCCAGGCAGCTACCTCGCTATCTCCGATGAAAGTTCGCGACTGGATTAGTCAACAACCGCTACCATGGCCTGAGATACCTGGATCTGCACACAAGGTGCATGTGGTAACGTCAGTACACCAACTCAGTAAGTAACAAGTCCAAACTATGGACTGATAGGTAGTGACGGACTAAACCTCAACAACTATAATAGAATTAAGGTACATAAACGTAGGCATGCTTTCATCTAAATAGATAGCTCAAACTGATAAGGTAAATACAAATCTGAACAGTTTAAGATATATAACTCAACTTCTTTTACATGCCAATGTATCAACTGTATGAAATGCACAATGTGCTCCCACTCTCAAATGCTCGTCCACCCAGTACTGTATATGGCTCACACGGCCCAGGGAAGATCCATCCTGGAATATATACATCTCTGACAGCAGTCACTCAGCATTGGGGAAGGCCAATCCAGCCCTATGGAGAAGATCCATCTCCAGATAATGATAATAACCTCACAACCACTCGTTACTGCATACGGCTCACACGACCCAGAGAAGATCCATCCCGGAATATATACACATCGCTGACATCAGTCACTTAGTAACGAGGAAAACCATTCCAGCTCTGTGGAGAAGATCCATCTCCAGGTATAAATGCTTCGGACAAGATCCATGTCCAGGGAATATCCATCCCTCAATAATATCAATTGTGATCATTGGGGCGTGTTACAGACTCCGGAGGGGCTCCTACAGCCCAAGCGCTATCACAATCATCATCATAACCACTACGGCGTGCATCCCGATCCCATAACTGTCACTCATAATCAGGCTCTCGACCTCACTCAGTCATCAGTCTCCAGTCTCACATACACGGGCTCATAATGTCATGAAACTAGCCCGAAACAATGATATGATGTGCCAAATATTAACCATTGATACTGTGACATGATATGATATGCATGAATAAGACTGAGTACAGAGTATCAAACAAACTAATGAGATGACAGCAAGAAACGACCACTCGGGTCTCAACAGTATCGGCGTGAAGCCCTAACAGGATATCTAGCATGAGTTACAACACATTTACTTAATCACATGATAGAAACACGGATATTAGCAAGAAAGAGTCACTAAGTGGTGCCATGGAATGAACCATGTCGCAATTCTCATGGTGCACACCCACACGCCCGTCACTTGGCATGCGTGTCACCTCAATACTAATCACATAACACATAGCTCGGGGTTTTAAACCCTCACAACCAAGTTTGGAAGCGTTACTTACCTCAATCAAGCTAAAATCCTACTCTGCGACGCCCTTGCCGCTCGACTCGGTCTCCAAACGCTCTGATACTATCCAAAATCAGTATATTATCATCAATATACGCTAAAGGAGCGAACTCCATATGAAAATTATCAAATTAGACCAAAAATCCTGAATTTGGTTTAAACCTGGCTCACGTCTCGAAACTCGAAAAAAAATTACAAAACTAGCAAGCACATTCACTCAAGAGTCCAACAATATCAAATTTGTCAAAATTCGACTTCGAATTGAAACTCAAATTCCAAAAATATATTTTATGAAGTTTCTATAATTTTTCCCAAATTTCAACCTTAAAGCACTAATTAAATGATGAAATCAGTGATATATACATGTACATTAACCAAATTCGAGTTAGAATCACTTACCCCGATGAATTTCTTGAATAACCCACGAAAACTCTCCACAAACCGAGTTCCCTAGGTCCAAAATATAAAATAAAACCCTAGTTCCCGTATTTATCGTGCAACCTCTGAAACTTCACCGCGGTCTGCATAATTCCATCGTGGTCTCGCACTCCTCACCACGGTCTGCACAAATCCACCACGGCCTCCTTCTCTCTTTCGCGGTCCACGAAATTTCCACCGCGGCCGCATAATGCCTCCGCGGTCTGCACCAATTTTGTGCGGTCCACACTCCCTACACTAGAAACCCAACACCAGCAACATCAGCAACTTTTTCGACAACCAAACCCATCTGCTAACTATCCGAAACACCCCCGAGGCCCTCGGGACCTCAACCAAACATACCAACATATCCTGTAACATCATTCAAACTTAGCCAAACCTACAAATCACCAAAAACAACACCAAAACACCAAATTACCCTCGGATTTCAAGCCTAAGAACTTATAAACTTCCCAATTCTGCAAACGACGCCAAAACCAATCAAATCATTCTCGAATGACCCAAAAATTTGCACACACGCCACAAATGACTCTACGAACCTACCCCAACTTTCGGAATTCCATTCCGACCCTGATACCTAATTTTTCACTGCTGACCGGAAATCACCAAATTTCTAATTTCGCCAATTCAAGCCTAATTCTACCACAGACCTCCAAATTACATTCCGAACACGCTCCTAAGTCCAAAATCACATAACGGGGCTGTCCAAACCATAAAAACCCCAATCCGAGATCGTTTACTCATAAGTCAACATCAGGTTGACTTTTCCAACTTAAACTTCTAAATAAGAGACTAAGTGTCTCATTCCACCCCAAAACCACTCCAGACCCAAACCATCCAACCCGATGAAACATAATAAAGCTGAACAACACATAAAGAAGAAGAAATGGGGGAAACGGGACTATAACTCTCGGAACGACCGGTCGGGTCATTACATCCTCCCCCTCTTAAACAAGCGTTCGTCCTCGAACGAGTCTAGAAACATACATGGAGTCTCAAATCGGCGTGAATATCTGCTACGCATCTCCCGCTCGGTCTCCTATGTGGCCTCCTCCATAGGCTACCCTTTCCACTGCACCTTTACCGAAGTTATGTCCTTCGACCTCAACCTTCGAACCTGTCGATCCAAAATAGCCACCGGCTCCACATCATAAGTCATATCACCCTCCAGCTGAACTGTGCTAAAGTCCAAAATATGGGATGGATCTCTAATATTCTTCCGGAGCATGGAAACATGAAACACTGGATGCTCACTCGACAAGCTGGGTGGCAAGGCAAGCTTATAAGCTACCTCTCATATCCTCTGAATCACCTCAAAATGCCCAATGAAATAGGGTCTCAACTTGCCCTCTTCCCAAACCTCATACACCCTTCATGTGTGATACCTTCAGCAAAACCTTCTCCCCAGCCATAAAAGACACATCACGAACCTTCGTGTCCGCATAGCTCTTCTGCCTAGACTACGCCGTGTGAAGCCGCTCCCGAATCAATTTCACCTTATCTAAAGCATCCGGCACCAAGTCTGTACCAAAGATTCTAGCCTCACCCAGCTCAAGCTCTCCAATCGGAGATCTACACCTCATCCCATATATAAAGCCTCATACAGAGCCATTTGAATACTCGACTGATAACTGTTGTTATACGGAAACTCCACCAGCGGTAGAAATTGGTCCCATGAACCCCCAAAGTCATTGACATAAGCGCGCAAAATGTCCTCCAAAATCCGAATAGTGCGCTCGGACTGCCCATCCGTCTGAGGGTGAAAAGTTGTGCTCAACTCAACCTGAGTACCGAACTTTCGCTGCACGACCCTCCAAAACTGGGATGTGAACTGGGTACCTCTATCAGAAATGATGGAAACTAGGACGCCATGCATACAAACAATCTCTCGAATTTAAATCTCAGCTAACCGCTCCGAAGTGTAAGTAGTGCCAACAGGAATGAAGTGCGCGGACTTGGTCAGCCGATCCACAACAACCCAAATAGCATCGAACTTCCTCGAAGTCCGTGGGAGTCCAAATACAAAGTCCATGGTGACCCGCTCCCACTTCCACTCCGGAATATCTTATCTCTGAAGCAATCCACTCGGTCTCTAATGCTCATACTTAACCTGCTGACAGTTGAGACACCGGACTACAAAGCCAACTATATCCTTTTTCATCTGCCTCCACGAATAGTGTTGTCTCAAATCCTGGTACATCTTCACGGCACCCCGATGGATGGAATACCGCGAGCTGTGGGCCTCCTCAAGAATCAACTCCCGAAGCCCATCTACATTAGGTACACATATCCGGCCCTACATCCTCATCACACCACCATCACCAATAGTCACATCCCTAGCATCACCTCGCCCCCTATCCTGAAGAACGAGCAAGTGTTGGTCATCATAGTGGCGCTCCCTAATACGATCATAAAGAGAAGACCTGGAGACCACTCAAGCCAACACCCGACTAGGCTCCGAAATATCTAATCTCACAAGCTGGCCTGCTAAGACCTGAACATCCAATGCCAACGGTCTTTCTGCTGCTGGAAGATAGCTAAACTCCCCAAACTCTCTGCCCGGCGACTCAACGCATCGGCCACCACATTGGCCTTCCCCGGATGGTATAGAATAGTTATATCATAGTACTTGAGAAGCTCCAACCATCTCCGTTGACGCAAATTAAGATCCTTCTGCTTGAACAGATGTTGCAGACTCCGGTGATCAGTATAAATCTCACAATGAACCCCTTACAAATAATGACGCCAAATCTTCAAGGCGTGAACAATGGTTGCTAACTCAAGATCATGCACCGGATAATTCTTTTCATGGGTCTTCAACTGGCGGGAGGCGTAGGCAATCACCCTACCCTCCTACATCAAAACACAACCAATGCATATCCTCGAGGCATCACAATACACGGTATAAGAACCTAAAGCTAATGGCAAAACCAACACTGGAGTTGTGGTCAAAGCAGTCTTGAGCTTCTGAAAGCCCTCCTCACACTCGTCCGACCACCTGAATGGAGAACCCTTCTAGGTCAATTTGGTCAAGGGCGAAGCAATCGATGAAAATTCCTCCACAAAGCGACGGTAATAGCCCGCCAAACCAAGGAAGCTCCTAATCTCCGTAGTTGAGGACGGTCTAGGCCAACTCTACACCGCCTCTATCTTCTTTGGATCCACCTGAATACCCTCGTTGGACACCACGTTCCCCAAGATTGCTACTGATCTAAGCCAAAACTCATACTTGGAGAACTTTGCATAAAGTTTCTCCCCCCTTAATCTCTGTAATACAATCCTCAAATGTTGAGCGTGCTCTTCCTGACTGCAAGAGTACACCAGGATGTTATCAATGAACATAATAACGAAGGAGTCCAAATATGGCTGGAATACACTGTTCATCAAATGCATGAATGCTGTTGGGGTATTGGTCAACCCAAAAGACATTACAAAGAACTCATAATGGCCATAACGGGTCCTGAAAGCTGTCTTAGGAATATCCGAATCCCGAATCTTCAACTGATGATACCCATACCTCAAATCAATCTTAGAGAACACTTTCGCTCTCCGAAGCCGGTCGAATAAATCATCAATATGAGGCAAAGGATACTTGTTCTTGACTGTGACCTTGTTTAACTGCCTGTAATCAATGCACATTCTAATGAAACCATCCTTCTTCTTCACAAATAGAACCGGTGCACCCCAAGGTGACACACTTGGCCGAATAAAACCCTTATTTAGGAGTTTCGAAGTTGTTCTTTCAGTTCCTTCAATTCTGTAGGTGCCATACGATACTGTGGAATAGAAATAGACTGAGTGCCCGGCACCAAATCAATACCAAAATCGATATCCCTGTCCGGTGGCATGCCTGGAAGGTCTGCAGGAAACACATCTAGAAAATCACGGACCACTGGAATAGAATCAATAGTGGGGGTCTCTGCACTAACATCCCTCACAAAAGCCAAATAAGATAGGCAACCCTTCTCAACCATACGATGAGCCTTCATCTATGAAATCACCCTACTAGGCACATAATCTATGGAACCACTCCACTCAACCATCAGAAATCCCGGCATCGCTAAGGTCACGGTCTTAGCGTGATAACCTTGAACAGCATGACACAGAGATAACCAATACATGCCCAATATCACATCGAAGTTAACCATACTGAGCAATAACAAATCCACTCAGGTCTCCAAACCCTAATAGACACCATACATGACGGATATACATGGTCCAGAATAATAGTATTGGGCACAGGAGTAGACACATGAACAGATGTAACTAAAGATTCACGGGGCATATCCATAAAATGAGCAAAATATGATGAAACATATGAATACGTAAAATAAGACTGAGGCATCTCGGTGATAGACTGAAACAATACCCGTAATCACAACATCTGAAGCCATAACATCTGGTCTGGTTGGGAACGTGTAGAAACGGGCCTGACCATCACCAGATCGACCTCCCCCTTTAGGGCGACCTCTAGTTTCCTGACCTCCATCCCTAGCTGGCTGGACAGGTGGTGAAGTAACTGGAGCTGAAGTCGAGTGCTAACTCCTCTGCTGAGATGAACCTCCTGTAAGGTGGGGACAAAATCTCTTGATATGACCCAAATCTCCACTAGAAGCAACCTCTCCCAGCAAATGGCGGTGGGGATTGTAGGGATCCCCGAGCGCCGGGATACCCACTAGAAGAACCAGGCATAGATGAACCCTGAGATGATGGTGCATAAGTTGAACTCTGAGCTGGAAAGGCACTGAGAGATGAATGGACCTGATGGGAACTGTGAGGGACATGGCCAGATAATCCACAATGGTGACCTAGACGAGCCGACTAAGCATGTCTGAAGGGACGGCCTCTGCCGTGCTGGAACTGACCTCCAGAAGGAACACCACCAAAACTACCAGATCCCTGAGGCCTCTTGGCCTCCCTCTCAACACGCTCTTGTAGGCAAACTAACTCCACCTCTTGGGAGATGTCAACCACCTCCTCAAAAGAAGTACCAGACACCCTCTCTCTGGTCATAAGAATCCGTAGCTAATATGCGAGGCCATCCACGAACCACCTGATCCTCTCCCTGTCTGTAGGAACCAACCAAACAACATGACAGGCTAGCTCTGAAAATCTCATCTCATACTACGTCACAGTCATATCATCCTGACACAACTGCTCGAACTGTCTGCGCAACTCCCCTCTATGAGACTGTGGCATATACTTCTCCAGAAAAAGAACGGAAAAATGCTGTCAGGTAAGGGGCGCTGCACCAACAGGCCTACGCCTCTCATAAGCCTCGCCCTCTGCACCGTTGAAAGTCGGAGGCTGAAGACTACCAAACCTCTTGAATCTACGATGCTCGTCATAATGCATGAAAGGAACCACATAATCCTGAGCAGGTGCAATCGGCTGGGCTGGTGGCACCTCCGGTGTCTGAAACCCCTGAATAACCTGCTTGAGGGTACGGGTGGCGAGAGTCTGAGTGCCTCCCCCGGCCTGAGAAGTATCTGCGTCCGTAGTAACTGAGACCGCTTGTGCAAGGCCACTATACACAGATAAGATTTGAACTAGGCCCTCCTGAAGGCCAGGAATCACAATAGGCACTAAGGGGTGCCTACCACAGCCTCGGGCGCGGCCTCGGCCCCTCGCGGGCCTAACTGGTGGCTGGTCATCCTGCCCGGTAGTGCGGGTCCTCACCATCTGTGGGAGAATGAAACAATAGGATTTTATTTACCAGAATCAGTAGATTCGCACAACAAGAATTAAAGAATGTGATATTTTTCCTAAGGGTTTTGCATCCTCTCGAAGATAAGTACGGACGTCTCCCCACCGATCCGTAAGACTCTACTAAACATGCTCATGACTTGTGAAACCTATGTAACCTAGGCTCTGATACCAATATGTCATGACCCAAAACCAACCCGGTCATGATGGCGCCCATCGTGGAACTAGGCAAGCCGACACACTCCCAAAAAAATTCGATTTTTCATTAAAAATTAGATAATGGGATTTTTCAGACTAATGTTTGCGTAAAAGAGATAAACTCAAAACCAAAATGCCGAAAATGAAAGCCCGGCATCGAGTCTCACTAAGTCATAAGCAAATACTACAACTGTTCTGAAATATAGCAAGACTAACATAATTTGAGAATAGCCAAAAATACACTAAAAGGGAGATAAGGAAGGAGAAAGGCAGGATTGCGATCGCCAGGCAGCTACCTCGCTATCTCCGCTGAAAGTCCGCGACTGGAATAGTCAACAACCGCTACCGTGGCCTGAGATACATGGATCTGCACACAAGGTGCAGGGGGTAACGTGAGTACACCAACTCAATAAGTAACAAGTCCAAAATATGTACTGATAGGTGGTGACGGACTAAACCTCAACAAATATAATAGAATTAAGGTACAAAAACGTAGGCATGTTTTCATCTAAATAGACAGCTCAAACTGATAAGGTAAATACAAATATTAACAGTTTAAGATATATAACTCAACTTCTTTTACATGCCAATGCATCAACTGTATGAAATGCACAATGTGCTCCCACTCTCAAATGCTCGTCCACCCAGTACTATATATGGCTCACACAGCCTAGGGAAGATCCATCCTGGAATATATATACATCTCTGACAGCATTCACTCAGCATTGGGGAAGGCCAATCCAGCCCTATGGAGAAGATCCATCTCCAGATAATGATAATAACCTCACAACCACTCGGTACTATATACGGCTCACACGACCCAGGGAAGAACCATCCTGAAATATATACACATCGCTGCCATCAGTCACTAAGTACTGAGGAAGGCCATTCCATCCCTGTGGAGAAGATCCATTTTCAGGTATAAATTCTTCAGACAAGATCCATGTTCAGGGAAGATCCATCCCTCAATAATATCAACTGCGATAACTGGGGGTGTGTTACAGACTCCGGAGGGGCTCCTACAGCCCAAGCGCTATCACAATCATCATCATAACCACTGCAGCATGCAGCCCGATCCCATAACTGTCACTCATAATCAGGCTCTCGGCCTCACTCAATCATCACTCTCCAGTCTCACACACACGGGCTCACAATGCCATGAAACTAGCCCAAAACAATGATATGATGTGCCAAATATTAACCACTGAGACAGAGGCATGATATGATATGCATGAATAAGACTGAGTACAGAATATCAATGAAACTAATGAGATGACGGCAATAAATGACCACTCGGGTCTCAACAGTATCAGCGTGAAGCCCTAACAGGATATCTAGCATGAGTTACAACACATTTACTTAATCACATGATAGAAACACGAATATCAGCAAGAAAGAGTCACTAAGCGGTGCCATGAAATGAACCAGGCTACAATTCTCACGGTGCACTGTCGCGACCTGCTTTTTCTTCCTCGCAGAATCGGGTTTCGACATTTTGGGACAACTCCTAACAGATTTATGGTGCGTTGGGCACCTAATGCAAGTAACTCATGAACCAATTTACATTACCATAGATTGAGTAAGGGCTTGAAATTACCTCGAGAGGAAGGTGTTAGGCACCCCTTGAGGTTCACAACGGTGGGTCCCGGCCAAACTAACTTTTGGTGAATAAGTCATTAAACAAGTAGAGCAGTTTAAGCACACATATGGATTACAAAAAAAAAAGACATGGGAATAAACATGGGAATAAATGGGTCCTAGGTTTATTAGCTTATAGGATCACATCTGTGCAATACTCGGTAAACCTTCCTCAACTAGAGGGGTTACACGTAGCATTAACGCACAGGGCATCATATCCTTTCTACCCAATTACCCTCCCCCTTGGTGGTTATATAAGTTATTCTAATTAAACGTACTCTTGGCGTGCATTACCCGTCCCTTTTCTTATGGCCCTGGAGGTGTTTAAGAACTCTAATTAAGGCAGTTCTAGACTCTCCTAAAGTACTTAAAAGGAGAAAATCTAAGCGACAACAAAGAACATATAGGACTGTCAACTAAAAGAACAATTAAGGGGCTCATGTTTACCTTCTCAAATATATAGATAATTAGCACGTCTCAAACAAGCAAGATTTCAGATGTTTCAGAAAGGTCCTAGAACAGAATATCTAGGTGAGCATGACAAGCAGAGAATATGCAGCATTGAGTTAAGGCGAAGTGATAGAAACCTAATCAGCTTGCCTACTGATTTTAGAATCCGTTGAATCTGGGAAGTTCACAAATAAGCAAAGCATAGTTTTACAATTCGCACGATTTCAATTATCCTACAGGCTTGCCTAGGCGTGGATCCGAGGTGTCCTATAAACATGCTATCTAGGTGCTGAACATTACAGAATTGATTTTATACATTTATCTTTGTAAACACGTTATCTAGGTGTTGGGACTGTTTTTAAACTTACCCTTATAGACATAGTTGCTACTGATTTTATGCGTTATAGGTAGGGTATTTATGCGGGTGACATAATAGTCCTAAAGCACATAATAGAATGATCATGATTTTAGGCAGAATTAATAACAACCTAGTGACATGATTTCTAAGCAGACATGAACATGCAGAACTTTGAAAAGCAGAAGTTTAGGACAAATAATATGAGGCACCTATAAGCATGTTTCCTAGTGCACAAACAATCTTATAAGCATGGTTTTTAATGCAAGAAAATAATCAAAATCATCCTAAGGGAATGATTTCTACCTGGTTTTCCCCACAAAAATCATATGAAAATATCTCCATCTTACTAATATCCCCAATATTTGTTTACAAGAATTATTATTGCAGACCATAAATGACTTGCAGTAATAAATGATGTTATACTATGGGAGCCTGAATAGGCTCAAAAGTAAACCTGGAGGGCCAGACCTTCACCCAAATCCAAAGTACCAATATCTCATAGTGCCCAGTAGGGTATCCTGGTGCGTCAAAGTTCCCAAAGGTCTCAGGGACCCCGGGCAATGCTCACACCAAGGATCCTTTAAAGAAAACAATTTTTGTGCAGTATGGAAGAGCTAGCCCCAGTGTGTCAGAGTTGGGAGGAATCTCATGGATTCCTAGGCAGTACACACACTAGAGGGGCATAATTTAAGTAATCTAAGAGTAGAAGTGAGAGTGCTTGACCTAGTTGAGATGACTTTAGGAAAACAGACCAGAAGTAGAATAGTTTAAAAGTGAAAATACTTTAGGAAGGGAAATAGTTTAGAAAACATATTAGGAGTGAAAAACATGTTGAAAAACCTTTTGAAGGAAAGGAAGGTTCAGCAAACAACAGCAAGGTCACAAAAGCATCATATTGCCCAGATTCAACTTTAGTTTGTCAATTAGTTCTAGATGTACAAACAGTTACACAAAAGGGAGCAGGGGTTGGGAACACAAGACACTCTAAACAAAAGCACATGAGGAGGATAATAAGGAGAGCATTTTGAATCAACAAGTACATAGAACAAGCAGGGGCTGATCGACAACCAACAACCAAATTCATAGCATTTGAACACTAACTACTGACTCAGAGTCTTCACAGGGAAATCATATTTGAAGCTAAAGTGGTAATAGACAGTAAAGCATAGAGACAAAATGCAGGAATAGTCATGATGAGAATAGGGGTCTACTACACAGAATTAGCCATGCCAATTGGGGTTAATCAGATGAATTAGGAGTCTGAGATGCTAAAATGAGCATGCTAGTTGAAGGAAGTAAACATGAATTCAAGTAATTAAGCTGGCTAAAGTAGCAAACAAGAAGAGTGAAACCTAGACATGCTAGTTAAGCAGTAAACAAAGTTAATTCGACAGTAGTTATGCTAGTATAGAAAGACATAGTTTTAATAGAAGCAAAGAAACAAGGAGCACATAGATATGAATCTCAGAATGACATTGTGATAGGGACATACCAGTTAAGGAAGCAAATGCAGAAAGTAAAGTAGGTAGAATTCCACAGTCTAGCCTTGGCTTTCAGCCAGCTAGACAAGCAATGAGCACAAGTAGCAGAAAGAGAGATGAGAGTAAAATTTTATGTGTGTGTGTTTGAACTATTGTTCGTGACTTCGAGAGGCAGAAGAATAATGTATATATAGCACTTAAGGGGTGAATCAAAATAAGGTAAAAGAATCACAGTTCAATCAATTAGGAGGAACTAATCAGCCACAGAATCAATTCCCCTAGGGGAGTCCGGAATAGACCCATTAATTGGGGGGTAATCAATTAACGGTCACAACAGGGGGTCCAATTAAGCTAAGGACTCAAAATATTCCATGTAGGGAGTCAGTAGGAATCTCAAAACCATACTGATAACGAATTAAGGCAAGTATGATCAACTAAGGTCACAAATAAAATTTCAACACACTGATTTTAACAGGACACTTAATAAGAATCAATCAGTAAAATCTTCAAAGAATACTGATTTAATAGGAAAGGGTTATTCAGATTCCCTAAATAGAAATCAATTAAGTAAAACTTCACAGAAATACCGGATTTGATAAGAAAAGTTGGTTCGAATCATCAATAGATATCAATTAGGGAAAAAATCCCAAAGAATACTGGATCTAACAGGGAAAATATTTAAGTCCCAAAAATAGAATAAACTAATACGATTGGTTCACAAACATAGAGCCTGTTTGGATTGGCTTAAAAAAAGTAGATTTTAAGCACAAGTGCTTAAAAGAAGCTTTTAAGTGCTGGAGCTTATTTTATAAATAAGCAATTACATGTTTGGATATAAGTGTTGAAGCTTAAAAAAAGTTGTTTAAGTGTTTGGCAAACAAGTGCTCGTAAGCACTTTTCCTATTAAAAAGACAAAAATATCTCTAAAGCTATTAACATTATAAATGAGCTAATTACAGGAGTAGGAATTATATATAAGTATAATATATTAAAAAATAAAAATGAAAAAAAACTGAAAATATATTAAAAAAAAATTGCA
>MDKI01282369.1:0-13361 GCA_005239505.1 Nicotiana paniculata | reverse complement strand
AACCTATTAAGAGTAAGATAAAAAATTTAAAATATTAAGATTAATATTTACATCGAAAATATAATAGAATTTGGGTGTGGTCAAAAAATAGTTGTTCACAGTTATTGATAAATAAGGAGTTAGTGTGAGAGGTAAATTAAGACAAGGAGATAACCTAAGAAACATTAAGCAGAATATTGATATGAGAATGAGCCAACGAGTAGTTAGTAGTTGATTCAGGAAGAGCCTAGTTATGGATAAACAAGAGGTTGAAGAAAAATCAACAGATCGTGCAAGATAAACATAGGTAACCCCAACATGGGGAATTCAACCTCTCAGTTATGACATTGTGATCCTTGAGAAATATTCGGATAGGAGTTGGGTAGTTAAAAGGTGCAGTATAAGTTGTACGGAAATAAAAGAGAGTGCCATTGGGAAGAACTCAAAATTTAAGTTCAGAAGCAACCTTACGAGCACAGGGGCATGGAGGTAAGTAAGTAAGAGTAATTACAAGTAATAAAGAACAATAAAAATTATGTCGGGTAAATAATGTAATAAGTTCACAGCCTTGCAAAAGTTAGAGGGTCCTCCCAATGTACTACAATGAAAGACTAGCTGAGAAAATAAGGAAGAATTCTTCAACTGAAGCTCAGTGACCTAAAAATGAAATGGTCTTGTAACAACGGGCTCACAAGAACATTATATGCCCTCCATAAGAAAGTGGTATGGAACTTTTCGTGGCCAGTAAGCGGGAAGTGAAACCAAAAGTAATATTCGAGATCACAGAGTTGCACAAAAATTTCGGCATACATGGAACAAAGATAAGATAAGTATGCCCGTAACAAATGGCAGAATGAATAGGAGAAGTAATAGCTTACGTTTAAAGATAGTTGAGAAGATACGGAAGGAATTATTAGATCAATGATCTATAGTTAGTTATGTTATGAATGCACTCAAGATTTTTGAGTATTATCCATGTAGAATATATATATAGACATTAACACAGTCGTAAAAGATCTGGTATATGTTAAAATAAAGAATTGAGCCCACAGCATAAACAAAGGATTGAATTATTAGATGATGGTATCACGGATATTCCATAGTGTCCATGAATGGATAAAGTAATAACTCATACCAAGAGCCGCAGAGCGGAAGATATCTTAAGCCTACATAAAGGCTGATTATAAAGAAGAAGAAACTAAAGAGTGACATCAAGTAAGAAAATCATGAGTCTGATTAGTGGACACAAAAAATTATAGAACTCATGATTAAGAATATTGCTGAATCGCTCATAATATCAGAGGTACAAGAGAGATAGTACAACAACCATATTATATAACGTCTCTACGATAACGCCAGTTAGAAGAGTACCAATCTCATAAAAAGTCAGTATGAAGCTTACACCAGATTGTGTATGAACTAGAGGTGCAAGTATTATAATAGAGCTTAAAGTTGTGGAGGTGAATTATACCTATGTGGAAGGGAGGTTATGAAAGGAGTAGAAGAGGTGAAGAAATATTTTAAGGTAAGTAAGGTAAAGGTGAACAACGTATGAGATACTTAGGTGAAGAAGATTTTAAAAAATCCATACTTCATACAGAGGGCTAGAAGCATTGTGTTACAGCACCCAGGAAGGATATCGGTGTAATTAGTAGCATATATTCCAGCCTATGGGTTCTAGGTACCGAGAGGTCTAGTTAAGATAGTAAAGAAGAGCTAGAGACGATGTAATGTCTCGCTTGATGTTCTAGAATAACATAAGGAAATATTTGGCGAAAGCAAGTTGAAGGAAGGTTACAAATAATATAAATAAATATGTGTAGGTCGCAAGCTAATGTATGGTAGAGAGACACGATTTTCGAAAGACAAGAGTAAGGATAAGAAAAGGCAAGTAATAAGGTGATGAAGGATAAGTCCTCGGGATTATGCCCATGAAAACAAGAGAGCTAATTGTTTGTCTAAGTTTTGGAAAGTTCCGTATAGCCTGAATGAACTCAAAGGAATCTACGACTATTAGCATTTGGAAGAGATGGAACGCTTCCTTGGTAGTATAAGAAAGGTGTAATTGCGAAAGATAAAGTATTATATTTGGGCCTTCGATTGAGTAATTATTTGAAGAAAGAAAAAAGGAATTTCATGAATTATACGGGATTAAAATTCCCATGTAAGGTGAATCACATTGGTATGCTATGAAATACGGTTATGGAAGTATAGTATGGCCCCCAGGTGGATCAGTCTAATCACTCCAGATATACCCCGATGAGACGTAATCCTTAGTGACAATGTATTATGTAAGAGGTTTCAAGTTATAAGTAGTAGATTGCAGATAAACATTGAGGTGAATCAAAATGGATGGATAAAAGTTACAAAGTATGAGATGAGATTAGGCAATCATTCTTAAGATGAACGTTAAGGAAAAAGCATTAAAGGACTAAGATTTATACATATAGGATAAGCAACGAGAGTAACCTAGAGTTTTGTAGCAGAACTCAGTAACGGTAAATTGAAGTAAGAGTGATGGTATGCTAACCTACTTAGATGCAGTAAAGTCATGCAGATAGATAACTAGGCCTATGAAATAAGATATAGCAATATTCGTAAACTCGACAAGTATCGGGCGAAGAACTTCAGTATACCAATAAATGCCCAGAGGGACATCTTGTCAAGCTCTATATATGTTTACAAAGTGAGGCCTAGAGGTTCACTAAATTTCTGAGGAAAAGGGAAAGAAGAGTTGCATAGGCCCACTTACAAGGTCAGAGTCATACATGATGTATGATAGGAGGTAGCAACAGTTATGATATTGGAAGGATTCCGACCACAAGTCGTGGTATGAGAAAGAGGCCTAATGGGGGGAATTCCTTGGCCTTTAGACTTATTCAAAGATTAGTTGCCTAAATGGTAAAAAGAGTACTAATGTATTCGGAAGACATAGATTATGAAAATGATAAGTGCATCATTCAACATTCGAGGACAGCTGCTCCAAAGGAGAGAATGATGTTACGCCCCACAGTACTATGTCAATGTTACGCTCCCCAGTATTATATTACGACGATGTTACACCTTGTACTATTGTATGTTTAATTTGTTATGAGATAATTGACATCAGTGCAAGGACAAGATTTTTGGAGATTATAAGTATTATGCTATTTCAAACAAGTGATAAGCAAATTTGTGAAGGTGAGAGGGTAAGCAAATCGAAGAAATGAGTTTAGTCAAAGTTTGACAATTAAGAATAAAATACAGTACAAGCTATAATACCCCGTATTTATGGACTAGTGCCATACAAGGTACCTCATGACCATGATAGTAAGGCGTATAAGGTAAGTTAAAAGTGATTAGCATTTTAAGTTATTTGAGATAATTCTCAATATTATGTGGATATTTGGTTAAATGTGCATTTTCGGTAGAAGCTTCACTATGTAATTAAGGAATTATGGATAACATCTAAAGCGCCCCAACTGCAAGGCCCCGAAAAATTTCACTACGTAATTTAAGGTTTTGTGGTGTCAAGGTAGGCTAATATATTGTATTTTTGGAGGTTTGGGTTGAACCATGTGCTGGGGAGTTGAAATTTTTCCTCATGGCGAGACCAGGCTTTAGCCATGATAAAGCCAGGCTGGATCAGGCTTTAGGCTGGAGAGGGCAGGATGGACCAGGCTTTAGGCTGGCGTCGCCAGGTCTGTAGCCTGGTCCGGAAAGTTTGGACTATCTATTGTTCTATCTTTATAACCCGACCAAACTTCGTTAAATACACTCAATGGGTCATTTTTGAAAAAAAAAGATGATGTTTTAGAGTGAGAGAGGGAGCCATAGAGTGAGGAAGTGATCTTCATTAAATCATTCTTCAATTCTTACACAAATGTTTGAAGATTAACAAGGAAAACATACTAGATATTCTTCCTTGAGTTAATATGGGTAATTATCAAGAAGTTTTGTGGGTATTGGAGTTGTTATCTTGCTTGCATGTGTTATCAACGGGTGTAGGAAAAATGTTGAGCTAAAAATGTTCAAGGATGGGTTGAAGGTTGATGAAATCCTCTATAAAAGGACCTTAAAGACTTAATGCACACCTAGTGTTTGATGGGACGCTCAAACGAGCTAAGACTATGAATATTTTCTTAATTCGTGTTAAATTTTGTTATATCTCGAAATAGATTGGGATTGCTTGCATTTCCGGAACATTGTAGTAATTTAAGGAAAAGCTCAAGTAAGGTATGGTTGCTAAACTTTCTCTCTCAGGATTGAATTCCATAATGCTTCCATAAGTTCAAATATGACCGTCTCAAAATCATTAATTTCTACATTCCCGGTTATCCCCTATAAACTCACAAACTTAATTATTCCGAATGAGTCTTAAACTGAACAATACATTTTTAGAGTATGGATTGCTTAATTAAATTGGTATGGCTTTGAGTTGTGGTTTAAATAAAAATCGGTATACCGATTAGGTGAGGAAAAACTCGATATGCGTAATACTCCTAACCGCTCGTATGTGTACCAAATGTCTTAATTGAGTGTATTTAGTGGTTGATAAACTATAAAGATGTTTTAAAATGGATCAAATGAGAGTGTGGATAATGTTTATAATTGTGCCTAGTGATGCTTATGAAATGAGGAAATATATGAAACATATTGCGAAATGAGCCTCGAGTCAACTCTCTTAAAATGACTTCTAAAAGTAAAATTTGCCTCAATGCTTTATTGAGATGTATGGTTCAACCCCATATTCTTAGAAATTGAAACCCCATGGTGTCCATACAATTGGTGTAAGTTTCAACCTTTATTGATGTAGAAAATGATATTCCGAATGGGCCTGTGTTGTATGAATTTATGTGCAATATATGTTCGAATGCTCCCACTATGCTATCTTGTCACTTGATGATGTGTTAAAGATAAGGAATATGTGTTAAATTTCCAAAGTATGTGAAATCCTCTATATGATTCATTATTTCTCCTGTGTGTACTTGACATCTTGAATTGAAAGGCTTGTTTGACGTAATTGATAATAATGTGAAATATGGGAAAATAAATCAAATTATAAAATGTGGCCAAGTGCCAAGTGTGACATAACTATTGTGGCCACTAGTGCCGAAGAAATTGAAATATGTGGGAGGGATATGGAATGATATGATTGATGGAAAAAGGAAATTTATTGAGTAAGACGGCCTAGCCGATCGGGCCATTATCGGACACCATGCGCACACATGGTGGTAATTGTGCTGATGACGATGATTGGTGATTGGAATTGTGGAAAAATATTGATGTCTCAAAAGAGACGACCTAGCCAGTCGGATCTTGATCGAACTTCATGTAAGAACATGGTGGTATTGTGGATTGTGGAACATGGCACTAAGATTACCAACCTAATAAAATGAAAAGTTGACCGAGAACTTATGTGATCACCTACCTGATGTTATAGTCTTAGTTTGAACCTTTTATTGTACAGCATGACTGTTTCCCTGTTTATATGTCTCCTTGTTCCTTCTATCAAGGATAGTGTTTAGTTTTTCATACTAGTACTATTCGACAGTACTAACGTCCCTTTTGCTGGGGGCGCTACATCTTTAAATGGATGTAGGTGGTTCCATAGAAGGCATTGTTGGTCACAGCTAGTGGTGCATCTTCTTTTAAGCCGACTTGGTGAGCCCCACTTCATTTCGGGGTCCCGTGTCATTTGTTTTTCATGTACTCTGTATTTTGAGTTATAGTCGGAGCCTTATTGCCGACATTTCCACATTAGTCTTCATTTGTATGCAGAGGCTCCGTAGACAGGTTGTGGGTGGTGTTTTATATAGGAAATTAAATTAGAAATATTGGTAGTTGGCATGTATGTTTTTAATCATATCTATAAAAATTGTGATATTTTGGATATTATGGTTGAAACTGCTAATTGAAAAAAAATAGAAGTTGTTAATGAAATATTTATAAAGTATGATTAATGGAGTACATCTCCTCTTTACTAAAAATGAATTTGGGTAGAATGAAAACTAACAGGCTTGCTCAGTCGATTTTTCTCGGTTGAGCACCGGTCGCGCTCCTCGGTTTTGGGGCATGACAAACTTGGTATCAGAGCCTAAGGTTTTAAAGTGTCCTAGAGATGTCTTGGAGGCGTGTCTAGTAGAGTCCTTCTTATCGGTGTGTTGTCAACCACATCTATAATTAGGAGGCTACTTCGACATTTAGGAATTTCACCATCTTTTGATACTCCAGATCGTGCGGTAGAGCTTAAGATAGGGAGCTAATTTCCTCGGTATGTATTATTCTCAATATGATTAATCTTGATACCGTAATACATGAGTTTAAAGAATTAAGGATGGAAGGACCCCGCCATTGAATCTGAGGGAGGTTGCCCAAGAGTTTGTTAGGAGAATGTATCGATCCATGGAGGGATTAGTAGAAGTTATTGCTAAATGGAGTACCCTTGTTCTTATTAATGTCACTACACCACCAAATCATATGTTATGTTAGTATGGGGAATGTATGTTACAGATATGGATTCATGGGGCATCAGTTAAGGCACCGCCCCGCCAATCTAAAGTTACCAAGTAAGTCACTCCTTGCTATAGCGTATGAACACCACACGACTTTTCCTTGTTGTATATGAGCACCCATATTGAAGAGTTCTCATAAACATGGTCTTAACAATATGTTGAATAAAAAAAAATTTCATACACCTACTCTTTGAACGAGACGCATTATTCGTGAATCCACTCTATCACAAATTCTCTTATTTACATAATCTTGTGGAATTAAGTTCTATAATTATGTCCTTGAATTGAGTTATAACTCTAGGATTAATACTTCCCGCTTGCCTCACTATATTCTCAACAAAGGATTATACCCGATGAATTTCTTATAGAATCTTTTATTTAAATGGACAACATCTGCTCGCTTATGCCTATACATGCACCGTCATAAAGTTTGCATATGTGGTGTCAAGTCCCATGTAAAGCATCCCAGTGTTATGATCCTTCTTGAGTCACTATTTTTCTCACGGGTGTATATGGCTTCTATGGTTTGAGCAGTCACGCTACTCTGTTGCGAGCATCATCATGAAAGCTTCTCATTGTCTAGTAACACAAGAGAATATCTTAACACCTATCATATGGGTGCATGTCAATCGAAATGGTCACCGTGTGCATAAAGTCTCTCTGATAATTGCGATCCTCACATCTCCGTCCTAGGAATGTCTTGTGTCACCATCTTAGGATAACTTTCGTGTCCACTTGGACATCCCGCAGTAAGTAACTCACCTTGTTCCTAGCATTATGTTTGCCCGTGACGTGGTCTTGTATTGCAGTTTGGGAGTTAATATAGCAGAAGCATGCCCAGCTCATAAAAAATGTTTATTTTCTCTTTATACTTGAACAACATGTGTTAATTGTGTTCCTTAGTTAGTTAATTCATTGTGCTAGTTTCCCAGCATTTGTTCGATAACTATGAGGGAACGTGTTCTTATATGTGTCACTATAACGCCTAATTTATAAAGACCCTTAATAGGCTCTCCGTCAAGACCAAATGCACCTTTGGGGGTTATCATAGCACAATGCCTACTTCTCATGTTTTCCTGTCTTATATTAGCATCTGGGTACTTCTCAAGTTAAAATCTATGGAGAACTCATTATGAACATCTGCAAACCTTCCATGACTATTTTATACTGTCTCATTGGGTTATGTTGTCTTTACACACTCGACTTCTAGAATCATTGAATATGTCCTTGTCATGTGCAGGGAGTTCTGCTATCCTTGACATTCCACCTCTCTGGGTAGGTAGGAGTTTTATTTGTCTTTCTCCCCGGAGCATCATGTTAACTATTAGAACCCCTCTAGCCTATACCTGATTTCATCCCAATGTTGCTATGTGGTTTCACTCGTAAAAGGTTAAGATTAGATGTTTTCAGATTTTTGCACATATCATGAGCATATTGATTTGGAAGACAAGTTGTCATTTTTTAGTTATCCCATATAGGATCAATTGTCGGGAAGGGGTAAGAGGTTTGAATTGTGATGATCTCATATGTGTTTGACTTCTATTTCATCCTCATGGGATTGTGGCATATCTTCCTTGTGCCAGTTAATGTTAAGAGTGTTATTCAACTTCATGTATTTCTTTTGAAATCTCTATCACACCCACGTTGCAATAATCTTACCAATTGGAACTAAACTGACATTACTTACACTCAAGGAGGAAACCTGTGTAACATACTTGACCACTTCTCCTTAAAGGTTACTAGCTGGGCAAGGCATATATGGAAAGGAACAACTGTTACTATCCCTTTCATAACTCGTCGCCTCCCAAGAATAACTGATGCTAGTATCTTTATCCTCCCGACCATGACTCCCATTTATCTCATGTCTAGAAAGTCCCACTTCTTTTAGATCTCAAGATCACGTACATGGTTCCCACCATATCAATGTGTGCTAGTTACCTCTATGCTTCATTTTTCTAATGATTGATGTTGTCACAATGATTACCCATGTCAGCATTGTTAGTATTAGTCTTCGTGTCAATTAGCATATAACATCTTGAAGTACTCTGCTCAGCACATTAATGGATTCCTGAATAATTCCATTCCAATCTTGAACTACGTTGTTCATCATTGCATTAAATCTATTAGGTATTGAAGGTTCGAACATGTCAAAGAGGAAGCATCACCCCGTGATCCCATATATTTGATAGGTAATTTTATGGTCAATTTATGATAGCACATCCTAGAGTGATTGTTGAAGGTCATCAAAGGTTTAGGGTGGGTGTTCGCGTAGAGATTTAGGTTTGAGGAGGGTGAACGTGTTATTCTCAATATTTTCTCCCAGAAGATGTTATGTGAATTGATAATGAAGGTGAATAAGTGTAGTTCACATTAGGCCACACTATGAGTACGATGTCTCCCCATCGTTGTTCCCAATGTACCCTGTGTTTTCATGTGCCTATGTCTAAGAAGGTAGTTGGAGATACTTTGTGTATAATTCCCGTGGAAACTATTGAAGGTGAAGTTAATGGATAGTTAGCTTATGCGAGTATCTATTTGTAATCCTTGTTAGGTAAGTTTGGCAGTTGAGATTGTTCCCGTGAATGTGTTATGGAGAAGTTTGTATGTCTAAGAGGCCACCTTGAAGGTCTAAAGTGTTGTGGAAAGAAAATACTTTCTTTTGCTTGTATTACAATTGGTTTTGGTTTGAAAGGTGCCTTCTAGGTGCTATGTTTTAAAAATGTGTAGTCCATGTCCGAGTATCATTATGATAATGTAGTGCTTGCAATGTTGAGATTAGTGTTATTGATATACACATTTTGGTGCTTTGTCGAGTTGTGGATGTGTTATGATGGTTTTGGTGGTTCTCTGGTAGGTAGCTAGGCCTAGTTACAAAGGAGACGCTGTCGAAATTTCTAAAAGAATTGGGAGTTAGTAAAAATTTAGGGCCTTGAGGTAGGCGAGAAAGGATATATATCACATTAAATGTTTAGGGAAAACTCTACTTCTTATTCGAGGACCAATGATCCTAAGCAGGGGACAATGTAAAGACCCGAAAAATTTCACTATGTAATTTAAGGTTTTGTGGTGTCAAGGTAGGCTAATGCATTGTATTTTCGGAGTTTTTGGTTGAACAATGCGCTGAGGAGTTGAAATTTTTTGTCATGGCTAGACCAGGCTTTAGCCAGGATAAAGTCAGGCTAGACCAGGCTTTAGGCTCTGAGGCTAGGCTAAAGCTAGGTTGGACCAGGCTTTACACTGGCAAGGCCAGGCTAAAGGTAGGCTGGACTAGGCTTTAGGCTGGCGACGCCAGGTCTGTAGCCCGATCTGGAAATTTCTTACTATCAATTCTTCTATCTTTATAACCCTATCCAACTTCGTTAAATACACGCAATGTGTCATTTTATAAAAAATCTGATGTTTATAGTGAGAGAGGGAGCCCTAGAGTGAGGAAGTGATCTTCATTAAAGCATTCTTCAATTCTTACACAAATATTTGAAGATTAACAAGGAAACCACACTAGATCTTCATCCTTGAGGTAAGATTCTACACCCTAACCCCTAATTTCGAATTTTAGCTAAAGATGAGTAATTATCAAGAATGTTTATGGGTATTTGAGTTGTTATCTTTGCTTGCATATGTTACTGACGGGTGTAGGAGCACTATTGAGCTAAAAATGTTTAAGGATGGGTTGAAGGTTGATGAAATCCTCTATTAAAGGACCTTAAAGACTTAATGCACACCTAGTGTTTGATGGGACGCTCAAACGAGCTAAGACTATGAATATTTTCCTAATTTGTGTTCAATTTTGTTATATATCGAAAAAGATTGGGATTGTATCACGACCCCAAATCTAATCAAGTCGTGATATCACCTATCATGGAACTACGCCAGCCAAAACTATACTAAAATCGTAATAAGCTTTCGTTTACATATTTACTAAACTGATAACCCGTAAGGGTTTCTTGTAAATATTTTTAAAATAGTTAAAGCTATAACGACTATTAAATCCGACCCCCGAGATCCCGGAGTCACTGGTCATGAGCATCTACAAAAAATATACAAATCGAAAAAAATAAACTCTATAAAGTAAGCAGGAGGGAGAGAAAGACCGTTGACGCGTGCAGCTACCTCGCAAATCTCCGAAAACCTTTGGAACAGATACACAGCTCACTCCGCCCTAACACCTGGATCTGCACACAAGGTGCAAGGAGTAATGTGAGTACGCCAACTCAGTAGTAATGAAAATAAATCAAGTCAGAGAAGTAAGAAACACATAAATCAAATCATCATTTCACAATAAGCACATCTTTTCTTCCCAACCATGTATATATTAAATCATCACTCTTAAATGTTGATTCCAGTAAAATCATTTGGAAAGATACTTGCCAATAGTTTCAACATAACTTTCAAGGAGTTTAGTGTAAAAATGATAAAAAAAACCCCGGGCAAAACATATTTCATAATTTCAGAGTAAAAGTAGTAAAATCATAAGTAACCCCTCGGGCAAAAACATGTATCAGAAACTGCCCCTCGGGCATGCCTCGCAGTCACTCATAATCAGCCCCTCGGACATACCTCACAGTCACTCATAATCAGCCCCTCGGGCATACCTCACAGTCACTCATGCCTCCCAATCTCTCATCACTCGGTACTCGATACACGCACTCAGTAGGTACATGCGCTCACTAGGGGTGTGTATAGACTCCAAAGGGGCTCCTTCAGCCCCAACGCTAATATCAAGCCACCTCGTGGCGTATCATGTCCTCACAATTAGGCCCTCGACCTCACTCAGTCAGAAACTCTCAAAGCCCCTCGGTCGTATCAGTAACACGGGGTACTCGACCCAAAACCTCATTTTATATCTCAAAATAGTGTAAATAAGGTTGACTTTTGAAATCAGTTAAACATAACATGACTGAGTGTAAATCATAAATCAACAGTGAGGAAATAGCAGTAAAAATCCCCAAGGGGTCTAAAAAAGTCGGCACGAGGCCCCAAACATGGCTTATAGCCCAAATATATCAATAGTATTAAAGCACAACTTAACATATGATTTAGAGTAAAAATACGCAACTCAATAGTTGCCGCAGAGAGGACCAAGTCATATCCAAAAATCAGTGTACGCCACATACTCGTCATCCGACATGTGTGTCATTCTAAAAATAGTAAGAAATACGAAGCTCGGGGTTTCATACCCTCAGGAAAAGATTTATAGTCATTACTTACTCTACCGGGTCACAATACTAATCCGCGATGCTCTTGCCCCTCAAATTGGATCCCGGTTACTCCGAATCTAACAAAAACCAGATTAACATCATCAATATACGCTAAACGAACAAAACTCAATCGAAAACTATCAATTTAGACACAATTCTCGATGTTCGCTCAAACCCGAGCCCCGGGTCCATGTCTCGAAATTCGATAAAAATTACATCGCAAGAACCCTTATCCTTCCACGAGTCCGTACATACCAAGAACATCAAACTCTGACCACAATTTCCCACTCAAATTACCAAAAGAAAATTCCAGATCTTTCCACCCATTTTTCCCAAATTCTCTACTCAATTCCTCAAATTGCATGGTGAAAAACAAGACAAATTCATGAAATTAAACCAAAAATGATTGAAGAACACTTACCAAAGGAATCCCACTGAAAATCTCGTCCAAAATCTCCTTCCCCGAGCTCTCAAATAGAAAAATGAGTTATGTCCAAGAACCCCCGAAATTAGAACTTAAACTGTTTGCCCAGACTTTTACTCTGTGTGATCGCCGGAAAAGGCACGCGATTACGAAGAACAAAATGCTGCCTAACCAAACTAACCCTATGCGATCGCAGAAACACCTATGCGATCGCGTAAGAAAAATCCTCAAAGCAATGCGATCATGACCAGCTCTATGCGATTGCGTAGAGCAACTCCATCACCTCATTGCCACACGCGCCCATAGTGCGATCGCAACAAGCCTCACGCGCCCGCACATTTCTGACACCTCCCAATACGCGATTGCGGATCATACATTGTGATCGCATAATAGAATTTATGCTTCCTCAAAAACCAACCCTATGCGATCGCAGCCTCACCATTGCGATCGCATACAAGGAAACCATATCAAGGAAACATAACAGAAACAACAGTCCTTTTAAGGCCAAAAACACCCCGTTAACCACCAGAAACAGACCGAGGCCCCCGGGACCTCAACCAACCCTACCAACACACCCCATAACATCATTCAAACTTATTCTAGCCTTCGAAACACCAAAAACAACGCCAAAAACACAAAAATTACATCAAATTCAAGGCTATGAATTTTGAAACTTCTAAATTTCGCCAAGGATGCCGAAACCAACCAAAACATATCCGATTGACCTAAAAAATTGCACACATATCCAAAATGACATTACAAACCAGTTCCAACTTTAGAAGTCAATTCTGACCTTGATAGCCTATTTTTCACTGCCAACCGGAAATCACCAAAAACTAACTTTCGCCAATTCAAGCCTAATTCTACTCCGGACATCAAAACTTCATTCTGAACACCATCCTAAGCCCCAAATGACCTAACGAAGCTATCCGAGCCATAAAATCCATATTCCAAAGTCGTTTACCAATAAGTCAACTCCCAGTTAACTTTTTCAACTATTAAGCCAAGTTAAGAGACTAAGTGTCTCATTTCTCTCCAAAAATTGCTCCGAACCCGAGCAAACCAATATAAAATAACATAATGAAGTTGAAATGTATTTAATGAAGTAGCAACGAGGGAAAACGGGCAAAACTCTCTGAACGACAGGCCGGGTCCTTACAAATTGCTAGAATTTCCGGAGGGTTGTAATAATTTAAGGAAAAGCTCAAGAAAGGTATGTTGGCTAAACTTTCTCTCTCGGAATTGAATTCCATGATGCGTCCGTAA